>JAQQSK010004113.1:200-109807 GCA_028658325.1 Potorous gilbertii | reverse complement strand
TCTCTCATTTCTTTTCCCAGTTTTTCCTCCACCTGTCTAACCTGATTTTCAAAATCTTTTTTGAGCTCTTCCATGGCCTGAGCCCATTGTATATCTATTTCAGATGTTTGGGATACAGAGGCCTTGACTCTTATGTCTTTACCTGATGGTAAGCGGTTTTCTTCCTCATCAGAGAGGAAGGTTGGAATCCTTTGTTCCATAAGAAAATAACCTTCTATGGTCTTATTTTTTTTCCCTTTTCTGGGCATTTTCTCAGCCAGTTACTTGAATTCTGAGAGTCCTCTCCACCCCCAGCCTAGATCCGCCCAGCTAATGCTTGGGGTCTGAGATTCAAATGCTGCTCCCCAGCCTCAGGGCTTTCGGCAGCTGGCTGGCTGCTATTCGGGGTAAGATTAAATCTGGTTCTCAGGTGGGGGCAGGGCCGCATCCCAGGCTCAGTTCCCTCAGGGGGTTTATGCAGAGACCTTCTGTAATGGAGCTGCTGCTGAGCTCCTGCTTGCTCTGGGAGCCTCTGGCCTCCCGCTGCCTCTGCTGCTGCCTCCTGAGGGGGCCTGAGTTATGGAGACACCCTGCTCCCCTCTCAGCCCATCCAGGCGTCTCTCTCCCTGACCTGTGCGTCTGTGGGTGGAGGAACCTTCACGGCCGCTGGAGATTCCTTTCCTGAAGGCTCCTCAGATCTGCTCGCCCCTCTCAGTGCCGTGCAGCCAGGGCAGGGCAGGGCTCTGCTCCTGTCCAGTGCATGATGGACCTTTGGAATCGGTTTTTCAGGGCTCTCTGGAACGGAAATCTCCTTCACTGTGTTGCTGTATGGCTTCCACTGTTCCAGAATTTGTTGGGAGTTCTTTTTAGAGGAAATCCATGGGCTTTGGGTTTGGAGCTAGTATATGTGAGTCTTTCTACTCTGCCATCTTGGCTCCGCCCCCGATAAACAAGTTTTAAAAAAAAAATCTTCCAGCTGGGCAGACTGAATCAAAAGGTGGGAGCAAATTAACTCTTTACACTCTTGCTTTCTTGGACTAAATATCCTGCAAAGTATAGATGCTTTGCAAAAACAACATATAATAATCTAAATGTCTAGGTCAATTTTCAAGTAATCTCTATCCACCGGGGCAAAATCTGATGCAAGAAATTATCTTACGATTCTTGAAAAGAGGATCTGTGTAGATTTATCATTACATTCCTAATGCCTAGAACAACACCTTGCACAGAGTATGTAGGTATTTAAGTAATACTGAGCTGAATTGAAGAAGACCTCTAAGTCACTGAAAAGTTTTTCATAAAGTCATTGAACTTTTCAGAAAAAGTCATCAAATTAAAACCTTATTGCCTCTTATTTAACATACAATCTTCAACATGCTAGATGACCTGGTTTCCCTGAGATTACAAGCAGAAAACAAGTAAGCTAGTGAATTATGCACAGTAAAAAGTAAAAGTAGCAACCCCAAAGTCCAAGGAGACGAAAACTTAAAAGTAGACAGATCTTATCCAGTACAACAATGGATATTCCTAGGATGAGCTGGAGTTATCAAGAAAAGATAAAATTATATTTAGCTTACTCAGGAATAAAGGGAAGTGCATGGTACATTTACAAGAATTTCCACCAATTATTTCCATCCAGTCTTGGTGTTCCTTCTCTCCTCAAATTACAGTACATCTATTTTTTCTGAATACTCAAGAGAGTACCAATAGAATTAAGCAACCTGAGGAAGGAATTGTTACTTATTTTTTTTTTTCTTGGTATCTCCAGCACCTAGTACAGTTTCTTCCACATAGTAAGCACTTGATAAATGTTTGTTGAATTAAACTGAATTATTGACTTGGAAAAAAAAACCCTCTATTTTTTTAAAAAAAACTTTGCACATCAAGTGCAAAGTAACTTTAGTTACTTAAAAATTTCACTCAAGGGAACAGCAGATTACTCAGTGATACTAAAGAAATGACAGGATGCTTTGTTTTCCAAGACATTAAAAGCAACTCCAATCCCACCTATCTTGTTCTTTCTCCATCTAGTCAAGACACCAATGATCCAGCAGCTGTTACCACTCAAGTGCGCAATGAACACTCTCAAAGACACAGTCTAATAAGTCTTGCTACCAGTAGGAGCCTCCCTGTGAGTGAGGGATTACATAGGCTTGCCATCCAAATACAGCAATAGATCCAGAGTGGTCTTCGGGCAGCCAGCCAAATATCTTTCCAATCTCTTCATAGGGTGTAACTCTCTCTTCTCTCTGTCTCTGTGTCTGTCTGTTGGTCTCTCTCTCTCTCTCTCTCTCTCTCTCTGTCTCTGACTCTCTGTCTCTCTCTATCTTTCTCTGTCTCTCTCTCTCTCTTTCTCTCTCTCTCTCTTCCTCCCTCCCTCCTTACTATGCTTATCACTGAAGTGAAAAGTAAATGTCCAAAACAGGGATTTAAGACCCCTCTGTCTAGGAAGAGGGTGTGGCAAACTCCAGAGTAAGTCAACAAATGCTTAGTGAGGATCCACTGAGTACTCTCAGACTTGTGCTAGGTCCTATGGGGAATAAAAAAGAAGGTAAGATGCTTCCTGCCCTCAAAGAGAGTATGCTCATGCTTTGAGTGAGAAAAACAACACATGCATAACATAAAATGATTAGTAAACACTCATTGGAAGCAATCAATTAATATCTAAGCATATACTATGCACCCTTCTCTGTTTTAATTGTTGCGAAGGACACAGGACAAGATAGTTCTTAGTTATCTGCATTTATTTGATAATTGAAAAGAAAAGATTAATATATGTGAGCCTCACAAGACTTAGAATTTAAAAGGTGTACTTATAAACTCAAAATGCTCTGGGAGTAGGAATTGAGAGAAGAGAGATTCAGGTTTTCAGAGAAGGCTTCATGAGTGAGGTAGGGTTTGAATTGGGCCTTGAATGATGAGTTTGGTTGGGATAGTTAAGCAGGGCAAGGTTTGGCATATCAAACCTGAGGGAAGGCATAACTTCATTTTTCATGTGACATGAAGGAGTGAGGAGTCCACCCTGACTAGAGAAGATGGTATAGACTGGAGAAGAGTGGAGGAAATGGTGAGAAAAATCTAAAAACAGGGTGTTTTTCTTACAAAAACATTTCCTAATTGTTTTTAAATGCTCTATTCTGGTACATAAAATCACAGAAGTTTAGCGTTGGAAGGAACTTGTGGTCCAACTCCCTTACTTTATAGATGAGGAAACTAAAATTCATTGAGATGAGATCATTTATTTGTCCAAGATCACAGAACTAGTTCGTGCCAGAAACAAGACTAAAATCTAGGTCCTATAACTTCCAAGTCACTGCTCTCTTCACTACTCACTCCTTCCCAACTTTCATTTTCTGAGAGAATATGTTTTATTATAAATCTTCCATACATGGCCTCCCAAAAGCACTCCTTGTTGTTCTTTTACTATCTTGGGCATATTGTGGCAACACTCCCATTGTCTATCTGTTTTTCTCTTATTCTTATAATATGATTGGCCACCGCCTTTTTTCTGGTCATACAGATGACTTCATCACTGTAGCTTACTTATACCCATTATGCCTCTTTCCATTGCCCTTTGGATTTTTTTTTAAATTTTGAATCTCTAAGATGGTTATTTTTTATGATACACAGACATATATCATCCTAGGGTGAACATATTTTATAAAGATGGACTTTTTGCATAAGCAATTAATTAGGAATCATTCAAGGTCCTATGCAGTTGAATGTAATACAGCTCTATCTCTTTAACGGGTTCAGTTTATGGTCTATTAGCAGTGCCTGCACAAGATATACTCTCTCTCTCTCTCTCTCTCCCCACCCCATCAGTGAACTTGACAGCCCTCCTGCTGCATATCACACTGTAAATAATTCTTTTTAAAAAAGAAAAATTCACTTTGTGGTTTTCATCTTAGATGGTTAGAAAAACTCACATTTCTGCAGATTTCACAAGGGAGACTTTGTAATTTCCAGGGTTTAATGCAACTACAACATCTACAAAGCAAAGCACTCAGAAAACCTTATAATCAATAGGAAATCCCTCTAAGACTCTGTGTATAACTTTAAAAACAAGTTTTATGGATGCTTTTGTATTTTCAAGTCCATTGCTCACCATCACTTCCCAATAACTTATCACCTTAGAATCCTTTATTGTAACAAAAAAGAAAAGAGTAAGTGACTCAGGATTGAAAATTATCAGGATGCGAACATCAAGACCAAGGTGGGAAAAGACAGTGTGCTTTGTTAAATTCGTTAATTATATGATCATCTATGGAGGGAGGAAAGACCAGAGTAGGGGTGATGGACTAGGAGAACAGAGGAGTGAAGGCAGCAGAAGTAACAATGAAGAAGAACAAGAAGGGGAAGAAGTAAGGAAACTAGAACAGAACATTGCAATCAGATCATTTCAAGAGTATAAGAAATAGGAGGTAGGACAGTTTCAACTCTGGCCAGTATAAATTTCTTCTGTATTTATTTGGCCAGCTCTGCTCATCATTCCTGACTCTTTTAAGTGCCAATGGCACTTGCATAGGGCATTGGATATGGAGTTGGAAGAGTGTAAATGTCTCACTGTTATCAATAATGAAAATAGATTACTATAAATATGCCAGCAGATCTATTCCATTTTGTAGGTACATTCTTCCCTTTACAATTCTATCTACAAATCTTGTAGAGACATGTGTGCTTGTCCTTTGTTGCTGAAGAAGACCATGCCATCACAGAAATGATGACATGACTTGAACTTGAATTTGTTTTGAGTGAGGGAGGGCTGTGCAGGTCACCAGCCTCACTTCTCCTCCAGAGTCATCTGAATCTAGTGACTAGATATTCATCAGGATGACTGGAGATGACCCAGGATGAGGCAATTAGGATTAAGTGAGTTGCCCAAGGTCACCCAGCTAGTGAGTGTCAAGTGTCTGAGGTGAGATTTGAACTCAGGTCCTCCTGACTCCTGCACTGGTGCTCTATCCACTGCACCACCCAGCTGCCCTTGAGATGATGTAGCTTAACTGGGATTCACATCAAAGTCTCTGAAGACTTATCCCATACTTTTTCCTCTATATTACAATAGTTATGTGTATACCCTAATGTTTTTCTCCGTCCTCTAATAAATGCTTTTTCTTATCTCTCAACTTCCTAAGTATAGACAGCATAAAGATCAGCTTAGTACAGGGCTGATTGCATAGTGAGGTACATTATAAAGGTTTCCCCCTCTCTAAATATCTCGCCCCTCATCTAATATGGGTCTGAAATTAGGGACTTTTGTGTTAAAATGCAACTACTCCTAGGAGGGATAACAGAAGCTATTATCAGCTGTTAAGTCAATTCACTGTAGGATTTTATACTTTCTGCTTTAACAGGTTGCTGAGAGCTCACCACATGAGACACACAGTAGGCCAGTTCTTAATTAGATGAAAGTTGAGATAGAGGTCTAGAGTTAGATCTGTAGGGGGGGAGGGGAGATAAGCAGGATAAGTCAAGAAGGATTTAATTAAGCATCTGCTATGTGCCAGGGACTGTTAAGTGTTGAGGGTACAAAGAAAGAGAAAACATAACAGAGAGAGAGGGAGAGGGAGAGAGAGACAGAGAGACAGAGAGAGAGAGACAGAGACAGAGACAGAGAGAGGAGACAGAGAGAGGCAGAGAGAGACAGCGAGAGGCAGAGAGAGACAGCGAGAGACAGAGAGAGGAGAGGGAGAGAGACAGAGAGAGAGAGACAGAGAAATGGGAGAGACACATACAAACAACCCCCTACAAATAAATACATACGAATAAAATACATACAGGAAAACTTGGAGGTAATCTCAGAAGGAAGGCACTAATATTAAGGATGACTGGAAACTACTTTTTGGCAGAAGGTGGCGTTTTAGTTCTGAGTCGGCAGAAGCCAAGACAGTGAAGGAGGGAGTGCGTTCTAGACATGAGAAACAACTGGTACAAGAGACGGACTGACTTTTTAAAAGAACAGGAAAAATCAGAGAGCACACCAAACTCTGACTATGCCATTCTTATCATACAGGACCCTGCTATGCCAGATTAGTCGCTTCAGGTAGACTGCTAACTTCAGCAAAACCTGTTTTACCTGGATAGTGTAGTGCAGTAAAAGAAGTATTTCCCATAGTAGTTCGTTTTACTCTTTTCCAAACTCAAGTCTTTCCAGTCCCATTGTCTGAAGATGACCTTGAGTCCTACTTTTCTGAGATGAAGACCTCAGGTCATCCAATCTGAATTTGCTGAACCTTTTACCTTTTTGCCCCTTAACAAACCTCCCAGTTCTGAGGGTTTTCTTTTTTACTTCCGGCCTCACATGGCACTTTGTAGCTCTCTCTACTTCTTAGAAGTGCTATTTTGTACTAGTCATCTGTGAAGCCACTGTGGGTCCCTTGTGTCAAAGATATTTACTGAACTAAAAAATCTCAATCTTTAGTCCTTAGTCTTTTAGTCTTTGCAAAGCCCTGACTTTCCAAAAGCCTGCATAGCATTTTTTCAATAGGTACTATTGAACAAACTGGACTTCCCTGGTGGACACTAACCTCCTAGGGACTTCTCATCACCTTCCCTCTGACTCTTGTCCCCACCCCTCCACTCCCGACTACATTTCCCAGCATGCCACAAGACTTTTTTTTTTTTTTTTCCGTGCCTCAGGAAGTTGAAACCTTTCGCTGCCGGGGTAGGAGGTTGGCGGAGCGATGGCGGCCTTCAGAGGGCAGGTTTCCCTTTGGTGGTGCCGGGTGGCATCCCGGTGTGCAGGGCTTCTGGGGGTCAGACCCCCGGCCCAACCCCGGCTCCCGCTCCCGCTCCCGCTCCCGCCGGGGGCCTGCGGCACGGGGCCGTCTTGTCGTCGGGTGGGCTTCGAGGCTAGTAAGTGTTCCCTGGACCCCATCCCGTTCCTGTGCTCGTTGCCCCGGGCCAGTCTGTGCCCCGCGCTCCTCCGTGCCTTCGGCGGCGGGAGCCTTAGTGTGCTGACCGGCCGTGGGTTCGAACCCCACCCCTGCCGCTTCCCGACCGTGTTGTGTAGCTTTGAGTGATTCCTCATCTGTAAATGGAGGTTGGACCAGAGTAAAGGTCCTTGGCTATTTTTCTTGTATGAGGGACCCTTTCTGGCAAAGCCTACGAATCCCTTTTCGGAATCATAATAATGTTCCTAAATGCATAAAGTAAGATCGTTAGTTAGAATAGCACTGAAATAGTGAAATCGGAAAGTCTTAGTGCAGTTTTAAGATTTCGTTGGTTAAAGGTATCCAACCGCACCGACTTTGGGGACATCCTGGACAGAGAAAAAGGGAGGAAGGAAGGAGCTTAGAGACTAAAGTTTACTAAATGTATATGATCTGGTGTGGGAAACAAAAAAGATGAAACAAGACATAGGTCTCTCAGCTGTGAGGAAAGGAAAGATAATGTTACTGTATCCCGTGTTCTGTAGAGTAGGAATCAATTTCATTTTGTGGTTGAGGAAATTTGAGCTGAGACAGGAAGTAATTGTCACAAAGTATCCTAGGTAGTTAAATGGGAGAGGTGAGGTTTGAACTTCCAACTCCAAATCTGTTGCTCTTTTTACCAAACCATAAGAAACTAATCCTAGACTACTACTCCTTTTCCATTTTTTGAGCGTATAGGATTGGTATCAGACCAAAGTACACTCTTAGTCCCACACGATAAGCTGTCTTTGTGAGAGTTAAGTGAGGTCCTTGTTCGGTGAGTCCAACTCTTCATGACCCGATGAACCATAGCATGTCAGGCCCTTCTTATCCTCCACTATCTCCTGAAGTCTGTGCAAGCTCATGTTCATTGCTTCTGTGACACTCTATCCATTTCATTCCCTGCCATCCGCTTTTCCTTTTGCCTTTCAGTCTTTCCCGATATCAAGGTTTTTTCCAGTGAGTTCTGTCTTCTCATTATGTGGCCAAAGTATTTAAACTTTAGTTTCAGCGTTTGATTTCGCAGTTAATTGTCTGAGTTAATTTCTTTTAAGTATTGACTGATTTGACCTTACTGTCCAAAAGACTCTCAAAAGTCTTCTCCAACACCCAGTTTGAAAGTGTTGATTCTGCACTCAGCTTTCCCTACAGTCCTGCTCTCACAGCCATACATTGTTACTGGAAAAATCATAACTTTGACTATTCGCACCTTATTGGCAAGGTGATATCTCCTTTTAGTATCCTGTCCAGAATTTTCATAGCTTTCCTTCCTCAGTGTGTCTTTTAATTTTGTGGCGCAGTTGCCATCTACAATGATCTTTGAATCCAAGAGTATAAAATCTGACCCTGCTTCCATTTCTTCTCCCTGTTTGCCAACAAGTGAGGGGACCAGTGGCCAAGATTTTAGTTTTTTTTGATGTTAAGCTTCAAGCCAGCTTTTACACTTTCCTCTTTCACCCTCATGAAGAGGCTACTTCATTTTTCACTTTCTGCCATCAGAATAGTATCATCGGGATAAATTGTTGATATTTGTCCCAATAACCTTAATTCTGACTTTTGTCCAGCCTGGCATTTTTCAGGATGTACTCTGCATATAAGTTAAATAAATAAAGTGGCAATACATAGTTTTGTTGTACTTTTCTAATTTTAAACCAATTAGTTATTCCATGTTTAGTTCTGACTGTTGCTTCTTGACCTGCTTCTTAGTTCCTTGAGAGACAAGTAAGAACATCTAGTTCTCCCATCTCTTTGAGGACTTGCCATATTTTGTTGTGATCCACATAAAGGCTTTAGTGTATTCAGTGCAGCAGAAGTAGATTTTTTTTTGTGTGGAATTCCCTTGCTTTTTACATAATCCAGTGAATATTGGCAATTTGGTCTCTAGTTCCTCTGCCTTTTCAAAAACTTAGCCTGTTCTTCTGGCAATTCTCAGTTTACATCTTGCTGAAGCCAAGCTTGCAGAATCTTAGCATAACTTTGCTGGTGTGTGAGATGAGTGCAGTTGTTTGGGAACTTGAACATTATTTGGCATTATCCTTCTTTAGGATTAGGATGTAAACTGATATTTTGCCTTTGTTAAATTTTCCAAATTTGCTGGCATATTGAATGCAGCACTTTTAACAGCATCATCTTTTAGGATTTTAAATAGCTCAGTTGGAATTCCATCACTTCCTCTAGTCTTATTTTTAGCAATGCTTTTTAAGGCCCACTTCTCTTCATTCTTCAGGATATCTGGCTCTAGATCACTATCCACACTGTTGTGGTGGATCAGTGATGTTAAGATCTTCTATATATAATTCTTTTGTGTATTCTTGCCACCTATTCTTAATCTTTTCTACTTCTGTTAAGTGTACCTTTTTTTGGTCTTTTGTCATGCTCATTTTTGTGTGCAATGTTTCCTTAGTATCACTAATTTTCTTGATGGATCTCTCATCTTTCACATTTTATTGTTTTCTTCTATTTCTTTGCATTGCTCATTTAAGAAAATTTATGTCCTTGTTATTCTCTGGAATTCTACATTTAGTTGGATATGTCTTTCCCTTCTTTTCCTTTTGCTTTCCTTCTTTCCTCAGCTATTTGTAAAGCCTCATCATACAGCTATTTCGCTTTCTTACTCTTCTTTTTCTTTGGACTGTTTTTTGTTGCTGCCTCCTCTGTAGTATTGTAAACTTCTGTCCATAGTTCTTCAGGGATTCTGCCAAATCTAATACTTAAATCTATTTGTCACTTTTGACTCATAAGAAGTGTTATTTAGCTCATACCTATATGGTTTGATGTTTTCCCTACTTTCTTCAATTTAACCTGAATTTTGCAATAAAAAGCTCATGATCTGAATTGCAGTCAGCTCCATGTCTTGTTTTAAAAGGCTGTATTGTGCTTCTCTGTCTTTGACTGCGAAGTACATAACTGATCTGATTTCATTATTGACCATGTGTAGAGTCACCTTCTGGATCGCTGGAAAAGAGTGTTTGCTATGACAGTGAGTTATTTTGATAGAACTCTTATTAGTTTCTGCTCTGCTTCATTTTGTACTCTAAGGCCAAGCTTGCCTGTTTTTTCCAATTCTTTTTTAATTTCCTACTTTAGCATTCCAATCCCCTGTAATGAATGTGACATCTTTTTTGCTGGTATTTGTAGAAGATGTAGGTCTTTGCAGAACTGATCAACTGTGGCATCTTTGGCATCAATGTTTGGAGCATAGACCTGTATTATTATAATGTTGAATGGTTTGCCTTGGATTTGAACAGATTTCGTTCTATCGTTTGTGAGATTCTATCCCAGCACTGCTTTTCTCACCCTTCTGTTGACTGTGCAGGGTACTCTAGTTCTTCTAAAGGATTTTTGCCCACAGTAGTATATGTAATGGTCATCTGAATTAATTTCGCTCATTCCCATCAATTTAAGTTCACTGATACTCAAGATGTTGACGTTTAAATTTTCTGTCTCCTGTTACACCACAGTCAGCTTACTGTGCTTCACAGATCTTGCATTCTAGCTTCATATGCGATATTGAGCTTTGTAGCATCAGACTTTCTCCTCTCATCACCAAACACATCGACAACTGAGCTTCTTTCAGGTTTTGGCCCAGCTACTTCAGTAGTACTGGAGCTATGTGTAGATATCTTCCACTCTTCCCCATGAGTGTGTTGACTTAACTTCCTACTTAAGGATCTTATCTCCCAGTACCATATATTTTATTATTTTAATACTGTGCATGGGGTTTTATTGGCAAAGATAATGGAATGGTTTGCCATTTCCTTCTCCAGTGATACATTGAGGCTTATATAGGTATAGTGCTTTACCACAAAGTTATACCATAGTTTTGTCTTCCTTTACTACAACTGCATAATTGGCCTTTATGTGTTCACAAAACTGCTTTACATATCTTTGGGGAGTAGGAATGTGAAGGTAGATATTTTTGTGAGCTTGTGTTGTCTAACTGCATATTGTTTCTCTGTTGACATGTTTTTGTTTAAATGTCACCAGTGCACTTCTTTTTGCTTGGAAATTTTTGTCAGTTTGTACTTAACTGAAGTTCATTTTGTCAGACTCATGTTCCTCGGAGACAAAGAAGCCTGAATTTACAGATGAGGAAGTTCAAAATATACTCACCAAAATGACTGGTTTGGATTTGCAGAAGGTATTTAAGCCAACTAAGCAACAACTTAAGCCACCAACATATAAGTTAATGACAGAAGCCCAACTGGAAGAGGTATCTCATTTAAATAAATGTTACCAGAAAATCTTAATTGAAAATCATGACATTATTTTATTTTAAAAAAATTTTATAGATGTATTTTGTTTTTATGTATCCAAATTTCTCAGCACATCCATATCCCTCTCCTTTTAGGTATAATAAAGAATATGAAAATAAGAGGAAAAAGTTCAGCAAGATTAAACAATACTATCAACTAAGTCAGACATATGTAGTACTCTGTACCAGTGGTATCAAATTCAAGTAGAAATGAACTTAGAAACCTCAAATGAACATTATTTATGTTGTATTGTATTTTTGTTTATTTTTAGAAATATTTCCCAATTACATTTTAATCTGGTTTGCCCTAACGAAAAGTAGTTTGATACTTTTTTACATCTGTAATCTCAAACCTCTGTAAAAAAAAAAAAGGACATTCCCTTTTTTATGTCTGTTTCTTCTTTAGAGCCAGGCTTAGTTATTATAATTTTATAATGGTCAGTTTTTATTATTTTGTTATTCTTTTCGTTGTAGTAATTGTGTATGTTGTTTTCATAAAGTTCATTTTCTGTAGAAAATTACGATTTTTGAGCACAGGGCATATATATTATTGAAGTATTTTTTCCAAGAAAATTCTCAAGTATACTGAGGAGCATAGTGTAGACAAAATTAGAAAAACTGAATCGAAATGATTAAAGATGCCAAAGTTGACTTATTCTTGCTATGTCTATTGGACATACATCACTTTTCCTAAAGCTTTGTAACTAAAAAGCAGAACCTTCTGTGTTATATCTCCTTTCCTAGAAGCCCGTCTTGTTAGCCACTTCTCAAAAAACACTGGAGAAAAGATTTCTAATTAGCATCTAGTTCCACCGCTGAGACATTTGGTTCTAGCTTCAATCTTTGGTTAGTGACCTGCTGCCTGAAATAATGCTGTTAAGGGCAAATATGTTGTTATGAATGTGGTTATAGTTTTTCTGTTGCCTATCATCTTAAACATAGTCTTGCTTTTTATATTCATAGTTGATATTAAAAGCACATTCACTCAGAGAGATAAAAGAGACCTAGTTACCAGTAATTCTACTCGTGCACATGAAAATAAAGTTTTGATTTGTGAACAGAATTGCTTTTTGCAGAACCTGTTGTCATTTTCAACAACTACTTCTTAGTTTTGAAGTCAATATATGATTTGTTTTTGATTGATTTTTTTTTAGGTTACTTCATTGTATGATTACTAACCCTTGACAAAAATATCCTATTTTGTAGGCCACAAGAAATGCCATTGAGGCAGCTAAAGAACGGTTAAAAATGCCTCCTGTGCTGAAAGAACGAGAGCCAATAAATGATGTGTTAGCAGATGATAAAATCCTTGAAGGAACTGATACTGCCAAATACGTATTTACCGATTTAACATTTAGCATTCCACATCGTGTGAGTATATCTTTATGGACCATTATTTAGAGCTTTCGTTGGCAATTTTGGACAGAGAATTAGGAGTCAGTATCACTATAGAACTGTGTTAGTTCATAGTAAAGGAAGAACCATCCAAATCTTTCAGTTTCTGGATAAATAGAAAAGTGTAATAGGTTCAGGAAGCAAAAATTGAATCCATCTTAGAGCAACTAAATGAATCTTGCTTAAATTACTTAGACAGCCATATATTTTCTAACATTAAAGATCAAAGCAGTCTTAAAAAGTTGAGCAGTAAAATGTACAGAAGCTTTAAGCAAAAGACTATTTCAGATTGCAACAATATTTAAGTTTCAGGGACTGTCATTTTATAATAAAAACCAAGGAGAGCACTAATCTTTATCAGTTAAGCCCAGCCCATAGCTTTTTTTTACATGGTACTTGGACAACCAGTGATGTTACTAGGCAGTAACAACACCAAAAGAGAAAGTTGAGAGACAAGTTCTGCAGGGGCAAAAAATGGTACAGGAAGGGAGAATTCTCTTTGTTGACTCAATCAGGAATCCACTCTGGATAGTTGAAGCTTTTCCAGATGGTAGCATTTTTTGTTGAAAATTTGTAAATGCTTTCTCTCCAGGAGCCGTTGTATCCTATAATTCCTCTTGGGAATTTCATGTACTATAGAAATAGTCTATCAGTACCATTACTTTTGCTAAAAAAAGTATTTCAAAGAAATAGTTTTACTGTTTCTTGAAGCTACCTGTAGCTTCAAAGAATAGGGACTCTCTAAGTTGAGATGTCATTTTTTTCCCCATTTTTCGGTTTTAGGCTATGAAATAACTTTGAAAGTAGGAAGAATTTACAATTCAGCCATTATAAATACAGTGGAGTGCTTTATAATTCTCAAGTAGGGAGATCATGACTAAAATCCATCTTAGACATTAAATGTATTGAATCAAGTTTTCAGCTTATTAGTTAGGTTTCAGGAGAATGAGTGTGGTGTAGGCTCTAGTGGAGTGCTGCTGTTTATATGAAAATGTTCAGAGTCCTGTGAATTGGGACCTAGATTCTAGGACTGGGGTGATTCAATAGCATTGGTTCCGGAGGCCATACCATATGAGGATCAGGTGAAGGGGACATAAAGAGAAGATTTAGGAGGATGTGATAGCTGTCTTCAAGGATTTGATGGGTCATTATAGGGTAAGTGATTAGCCTTATTCTTGGCACCAGAGGACAGAATCAGGAGTTAAATAAGTGGAAACTGCAGAAAAGCAGATTTTTGTCTCAGTGTAAAAGAAAACTTGAAAATTAGAGCTTTTCAAAAGTGGAATGGATATGCCATGGGAAGTAGTGGGTTCCCTTTCACTTGAGGTTTGCAAGTGAATGTTATATGAACACTTGTCCGGGATACTATAGTGGAGATTTCTATACAGGTATGGATTGAAGGAGGTGATTTCTTGAGGCCCCTTTTTTTGACTCTATGAGGAGAAAATAAAACAATATGGAAAGATTTAGTTTCCTTTAGAAACATTCAACTAAATATTAACCTGTACTCTGGTTGTACTATTGGGACTTTGTAGCAGTAGTGTGAGGCTTAACTAGAAATGGATCCCAGAAGGACTTACTGACTTAGAAAACTAAAAATTAACATTATGTGTGTTGTATCATATTTTTATTTAATTTGTTAAACATTTCCCAATTATCTCAATCTGGTTTCATCTTCACTCAGGAATTTTGCTGGCCAGTGTTTGATACCTCTGCTTTATAACACCATTATTAAACCAATTTTATTTCAGCATTTGTCATTCATTGTAGGTGCTATAAATATTATGACTATTGAATTTACATTTGGAGTGGTTATTTATGAGTTCTATAAAATGTAAATGCTAAGGAAGAAAAAGTAAAATCTTGCCAAGCCTTTGTAGTTTTAAAAATAGCTACTTGATTGCTTTTTTACACAGTACATTACTGATTACAAATTACTTTAATAAAGGAATTTAATGAGACACTGAAACTAAAAATAAAACCCTAAATCTCACCTCTGCTTTGTTTTCAATTTTAGGAGCGTTTCATTGTTGTCAGGGAACCAAATGGTATTCTACGCAAAGCTTCCTGGGAAGAACGAGACAGAATGATTCAAGTGTTTTTCCCAAAAGAAGGTCGTAAGATTTTTCCACCACTAGTGTTCCAGGAAGAAAATCTTCCAGTAAGCTGATTTTTATCTGTCTATCTGTCCCTCTATCAGCATCTATACATTTGTATCATATTGATCTGTGTATCATATATAGGATGAGAAACGATAGCAAATGTGAATTGCTGCTCAGCTTCATGTGTTCTGTTTATACAGGCCTTTTAATTAGTTGATAATCATTGCAGAGCTATAGTCTTCATCCCTTACAGATTTTAAGATGATTTTTCAAATTTGAAAACTAGCCACCAGTATTATCAGTATTCACATAATCTCAGCTCTTTGTAATGGGATTATATCTAAAACCAAAGGGGCTAAATATAGAGTCTGCAAACTCCAGTTTGGACCTTGTCTCTGAAACATACTAGTTTTGTAACCATAAACACTTAATCTTTGTAAATCTCTGATTCTCTATTTTTTAAAATGGAGATAGTTTGTGTTCCTAACCCCAATCATCACTGTAAGCAAAATATTTTCTTATCTTTAGAGAGCTATATGCATTTTTTAAAATTTTTGTCCAGATCTATGATTTATTTATAATAGGAAATTCATAGTGTGAAAATTTCACACTGTTGCTGATCAGTAACTCATCCATAATGTGTTGTCTTAAGGAATTGTCTGCAACACTGAGAGGTAAAATTATTTCTTTATAACAATAAAACTAGTGTGTGTCAATCTTGAATCCATGTCTTCTAAACTCCAGGACCAGCCCTTTATTCACAGTAACCCACTGCCTTTTGAATTCTTATTAATATTACTGCAGTGTGTGTACATTTTGGTGCAAGTGCCAGTCATTGAATTAGAGCAGTTCTGGTTAGTTGTGTTCCTCTTCTGAATATTACTATCTGTTACATCCTTCTAGACTTTGTTCAGTCAGCATCGCCATGAAGATGTTCTCAATCTATGTGTTGCACAGTTTGAGCCAGATTCAGCTGATTATATTAAAGTGAGTATGTTCAACAGTTTCGAAGTGATATGAAATTTATGCTTAAAATATCACATGTAAATAGGATTTCTGAATTTCCACAAAGAGTACTTGGTTAGCAACAAAGAAATATGTTCAATGAATTAGAACTGTCACAAAGTTTTAAGTACTGCATTACATATTAAAATTCAGAAACATGCAGCATTTGCCTTCTGACTGTTCATAAAGTTTGGCGTGGTATTTCAGAATTTAGGTGACCTCAAGAGCTGTTTACTCTAGCCATCCCCAAAAACAATCTCCACTGCAGTACACCCAGCAAGTGGAAGACCCCAAAGGAAGGGGAGTCTAGCAGCTCTTGAGGTAGTCTATTTCACTTTGGGACAGCTCAGAGTTAGGAATATTTTCCTGACATCAAACCTAAATTTGCTTTTTTGAGGCTTAAAGCCAGTGTTTCTTGTTCTGCCCTAACAGGCCAAATAGTAACTGTAATTCTTCTTCCACATGATAGTCCTTTGGATATTTGAACACTATCATGTTCCCCCCTAAGTTCTTTTCTCAAGGCTCAATATTCCTACTTCTTTCAACTTGGAAGATAACATGGTATGGGAAAGTAGCACTGACTCTAGAATTAGAGGGACCTGGGTTCAAATTGTACCTCTATAGCTTGTGTGTGCATGACCTTGGGCAAGTCACTTATCCTCTCAGGGCCTCAGCTTCCTCTTTTGTAAAATGAAGGGTTTGGATTAGATGATGTCTGAGGTCCCTTTTAGCCCTACATCTGTGATTCAGTGATCCTATCAATTTACTGCCACCTGACATGGACTCGGAATTCTTTGATCTCTTGCCTTCTGGATACCCTCTAGCTTATCAGGGTCCTTCTTAAGTTGTACCACCTAGAACTGAACACAGTACTTCATCTCTGGTCTAATCTGAGGCACCAGCGTTCTAACCTATCCAGTTCTGATTTTGCTGTCCATTGTATTAGCTCTTGCTCCATTCTTTGTTTTATCTACAAGTTTGATGAAGATGCCATCAATGTTTTTCTCATTGTCAATAAAAATATTAAACGACATGGCTAAACAGATCCCTGAGGCACTTCACTGGAGCCAGTGAACTTCAAGTTAACATTGAACCTTAAACTGTTATCCAGAATTCAAATGATTGTGTTACCATCTAATCCTCATCTATCTTTTCTACAAGAATTGTACGATTTATTTTGCAAAGCATTTTGCTAAAATTAAGGCAAACTCTGCCATTTTGTTCTTTGTAATCACTGCCTCCTTTTCCAGATCAGGGATTCTTAAACTTTTCCCACTCACAACCCTTTCAGCACTTCTTAAACTGTGGGTCACAACCCTATATGTGTTCATGACCCACAGTTTAAGAAGTAATGGTGATAAGCAACCGTCTCTTGAAAGGAGTCTACAGAATTTCCCCAAGAATCAAAGCCAAACTCATTGACTTAAATGCAGACTCTTCTTTTCCCTTTTCTTAAAAATCAAAATATTAGCTCTTTTCTGTTCCTGTAGATTCTCTATGTGAAAGACATCCCATATCCTTGGAAGGTTCAGCCATCATTCCTGCCAGTTCTTTCATTACCTTCTTACTTTCCCAGTACTTACCCTAGGGACCCTAACTCTGTCAGCCATTTTTGTTCTGTCATTTCCAGGCCAGATTTCATTCTTCTTGACGGAGAAAACAAAAGCAAAATGAGAATGAAGCAACTCTGCGGACATTTATTGTCTCCCTCCCACCACCCCCAACTTCACATAGTAGGGCTTACCTTTCCCTGAGCCACCTTTTCCTCTCAAAAGACTTCTTGTTGTCTTTGGCTTCTCTTGCCAGCTTCAGCTCATTCCAAGCTTTAGCATTCTTGATGCTATTTGTACAGAGCTATGGTACCCTCATGTATTTATTTGTTCATTGTTTCCTGCCCTTCCATCTTTTATACTTCACTTTTTAAGATCTAAGTTCATTGAATGAATGAATGAAAATTTCAGTGCTTATCATTTGACAGGCGCTTGCTAAGTACTGGCAATACAAGTACAAAAACACCTTATGTTCTAATAGGAGGGAATAGCATAAATATGAAAGTGGTTTCCAAGGAGGAAGTTACAGGGATGGTGAATGGATCCACAGGGCAGTTGAGTGACAGAGATTTGAGTTTTTTTTTTTCTAGAAGCAATAATGAAATTGATTTCTTTGCTATTCTCAGAGTCATAGGTAGAAAAAGAGTAGAATATATATATCTATATATCTATATTTGTAGATATAGATATATAGATATATAATAGCAAGGTGGATGACAAGAAAATGACTAATCTGACATAGTAGGTCAGGGACCCACTAGATATTATGTGCTCTTGCCAAGCAGTACAGCTAGGCCCGAAGGTACAGCTTCCAAAACTGAGCTACTTAGTGTCTCTAGGGTATGGTCTCTGCAGGTCTGGTTCAAATGGTATAGCAGTAGCAGCAGGGAGGGTGGCTCAAATGGTGAAGCCAGGTCAGGTCTAGAAATAATGGTTGGTGAATTTTTGTGTGCATCCGTATCAGTTTCTTCAGAAAGCTCCCATTTAAGACCCTTAATTCCTGAGTGTTTCTCTTTCTTCCTGGGTTGAATTCTACTATAAAATTTTAGCCAAATCTAGGGTGCATTCTAGAGTGTGCTCAACTGTCTTCTTTTTTTATCTCAAATTCTAGAAGGGAATGATCACTTCCTTCTTTTTCACCACAGCAGTTTCTCTTTGTTAATGGGTTAGATTCAGAATTAAATTTACCCTTCCTGATCCCTCCATCTTTTGAAAAATGAAATTATAATTATGGGAAGCTAAAAGTTATTGGTTGTTCAGCTTTTGTCAGAAAACTCTAGCAGATGTCAGGTAATTGAAGTCCCCAGGTATAACTAAGTTAACCTCTCTCTGCCACATGTGATATGTCCCTGACTCTTCATCTGTTTTGTATTTTTGTCCTGGTGTCCTGTAATATAGTCTGATGATAAAATCACATATGTTTCTCCCTCCATTGGTCTTCTGGTACTCTATTACACTTAAACACCCCTGGTTCATGGATTTTCACCCAAGTATACCTACTAATATAGTGCTACTACCTCCTTCCTTTGCATCTCCCACCCATTACTTTTTCTGTTTCTTTTGAATAAGGTATATCCATCCAAAGCCATGCAATATTCCAGTCATGGGCTTTATCCCAAAAAGTCTTAGTTTGAACTCATGAAGCAAATTTGCTTCCTTAAATTAAGTTTATCTTGCTAAGCTTTGGACATTTGTATATGGACATTTGAAACAATGGCTCTTTTAACATTTCCTCATGAACTTTTGGGTATCTAAACTGCTTTTTCTTACCTTGTCCATTCTTTTTATTTGAGAGTTGCAAGAAGCCATGCAGATATCACATTTGTTGGCTGCAGCCTGTCCCTGGCCAGCAGTCTGTTTATATATTTGAAGCCATGAGTCAGAATTCCAGATCCCGTTCTTTGACCCCGTCTTCTTGGCCAGCTGCTCACTTTTAAAAAAAATGTTAATGATACATAAAAACAGTTAACATGGGTTTTTTAAAAATTGGAGTTACAAATTCATTTCCTCTCTTCCTCGCCTGACCCCCTCCCTGAGAAGGCAAGTAATATAATATAGATTATATACATAGTTATATGCAAAACATATTTTTCTGTATTATTCATCTTGTGAGAGACAACAGTCCAAAAAAACATGAAAAAAATAAAAGACAAATAGTATGCTTCGATTTGCATTCAGATTTCATCAGTTCTTTCTCTGGAGATGGGTAGCATTTTTCATCATGAGTCTTTTGGAATTGTCTTGGATCGTTATATTGCTTAGAATAGCCAAGTCATTCACAATTGATATTCCTTATGGCATTACTGTTACTGTACACACTGTTTTCCTGGTTCTGTTCACTTCACTTTGCATCAGTTCATTTTAAGTCTTACCAGGTTTTTCTGAAAGCATCTTACTCATCATTTCTTATAGCAAAATAGTATTCCTTTGCAATCATATGTTGAAACTTGCTTAGCCATTCCCCCATTGATGGGCATCTCCTCAGTTTCCAGTTCTTTGCTGTCACACCACATACACACACACACACGCACACACACACACACACACACACACACACACACACACACACTGCTGTAGATATTTTTGTACATAAAGGTCCTTTTCCTTTTTTTTTTTTTTTAAATCTCTTTGGTATATAAGCCTTGTCATGGTATTGCTGGATGAGAAGGTATATGACCAATTTTATAGCACTTTGGGCATACTTCCAAATTGCATTCCTGAAAGGTTGTATCGGTTCACACCACCAACACCAGTGATTTAGTGTTCCAATTTTTCAATATCCCCTCCAACATTTGTTATTTTCTTTTTCTGTCATATTAGCCAATCTGATAGGTGTAAAGTGGTATCCAAGAGTTGTTTTAATTTGCATTTCTCTAATCATTTGTGATTTAAAGCATTTTTTCATATGACTAGCTTTGATATCTTTTTCTGAAAACTCCCTGTTCATATTCTTTGACCATTTATTAATTGGGGAATGACTTATGTTCTAAATTTGACTTAGATCACTCTGTATATTTGAGAAACAAGGACCTTTATCAGAGAAACTTGCTAAAAGAATTCTTTAAAGTTATGATTATTAACCATGTGTTTCCTTCTGTCCTTTCCCCCCCGTTTATCCTTTACTCTCTCACCTTTCACCCTGTCCCTCCTCAAAAGTGTTTTGTTTCTGACCATCACTTCCTCCAATCCATCTTCCTTTCTATCACATTGGCCCCACCCTCCTCCAACCTTCTCCTATCTCCTTTCCCTCTCACTTCTGTCTTGGGTAAAATAGATTTCTGTACCTAACCAAGTATGTGTGTTATTCCTTGTTTGAGCCAATTCTGATGAGAGTAAGATCCAAACATTGTTTGCCATCCCCCCATCTTCTCCTCTACTGTAAGAGGTCTTTCTCACCTCCTCTATGAGATAATACACTGCATTCTACCTTTCTCTTACCCCTTGCATCCCTCTTTCTCATCCCTTAATTTTGTTTTTTAGATTTCGTCCCATCATAGTCAACTCATACCCATGTTCTCTGTCTATGTATACTCCTAACTGCTCTTAATAATGCTTATGTTCTTAAGAGTTAGAAGTGTCATCTTCCCATGTAGGAATATAAACAATTTAACTACATTGAATCCCTTATGATTTTCCTTCTCCATTTACCTTTTTATGATTCCCTGAGGCCTTGTATTTAGAAGTCATACTTTCTATTCAGGTCTGGCCTTTTCAACAGGAATACTTGAAAGAAAGTTTTCTATTTCATTAAATGTCTATTGTCCCCCCCGAAGGATTATACTCAGTTTTGCTGGGTAGATGATTCATGGTTGTAACCCTAGCTACTTTGCCCTCCATATCACATTCTAAGCCCTTTGAACCTTTAAAATACGTGCTGCTAAGTCTTGTGTTTTCCTGACTGTGGCTTCACAACTTTTGAATTGTTTCTTTCTGCTTTCAATATTTTCTTCTTGACTTGAAAGCTTTGGAATTTGGCTCTAATATTACTGGGTGTTTTCATTTTGAGATCTCTTTTCAGGAAGTGATTGGTGTATTTTTTCAGTTTCTGTTTTACCTTCTGGTTCCAGGATATCAAGGCAGCTTTCCTTGATACTTTCTTGGAATATGATTTCTAAGTTCTTTTTAATTTTGATCATGCTTTCATGTAGCACAGTAATTGTTAAATTATCTCTTCCAGCTCTGTGCTCCAGGTCAGTTGTTTTTTCATTCTTTTGATTTGATTTGATTTTTTAATGATGTCTCATGGAGTTAGTAGTTTTCACTTGCCCAATTCTAATTTTTAAGGAATTATTTTCTTCAGTAATTTTTTCTACCTCCTTTTCCATTTAACCAGTTCTTCTTTTTAAGAAGTTCTTTTCTTAAGTGGATTTTTGTGCCTCTTTTATCATTTGGCCTATTCTGGTTTTTTAGTGTGCTATTTTCTTCTATATTTTTTTGTGCCACTTTTATATCAAGTTTTGATTCTTTTTTCATGATTTTCTTGCCTCACTCTCATTTCTTTTCCCAGTTTTTCCTCTACCACTCTTATTTCTATTTTAGTGCTTCCAAGGGTTCTTTTTTTGAACCTGAGATCAATTGACTTTTTTTTTTGAAGCTTTGGATGTAACTATTTTGACTTTGTTTTCCTTTTCTGAGTTTTGTGTTTTGATCTTCCCCGTCATCATAGTAACTTTCCATAGTCAGGTTCTTTTTTTATTATTTATTCATATTTTCCAGCCAATTTCTTGACTTTTAACTTCATAGTAAAGTTGGGCTCTGCTCCTGGGGTAGAGGGGGCAATATCCCAAACTTCAGTGTTTTTTGTGCTAGTTCTGAGTGTCTGTAAATTTTCAGTTGATCCAAGGTAGTAGGATGAGGTAAGGAGATGTGTGGTCACTTCTCTCCTGGCCTATGCTGTGGTCTGTGAGCAAACAGAAGCACTCTTTTCTACCCTGGATCTGTGACCAGGGTCCCCACTCCCCTGAGGCTGCATTCTGTAATGGGCTAGTGCTTCTCTTTGCCCTGGGACTGTGCCCGGAACCATGTATGTGCATTGCAACAGCATCCTGGACCCAGTACCATCAAAGGATCCCCTGTAATCTCCTTCTGACCAGTTTCTCACCCCTTTAGTGTCTGTGAGCTAAAAGCTCCAGAAGCTATCACTGCTGATTCAATGGCTCCCAAAGCCTGCTGCTGGCTTGCCAGGGCATGGCCTGATTGGCTGTGCTTCAATGTTACCCCAGTAAGACAGACTTTTTCTGCTGACCTTCCATGTTGTCTTAGGCTGGAATATTGTTTTACACCATCCTTAATACTCCAGAATTTGTTTTGAGGCACTATTTTCAAATCGTTTCAAGGGAAATTTGGGAAAGCACAGGCAAGTCCCTGCTTTTACTGCACCATCTTGGCTCCAACCAAGAATTATTCTTAGCTATTTATTTTGCAATTAGTTCATAATTTCTTTTTTTCGTCTCATGCCTTCATTGCATAGAAGTGAAGAAAATGTAACCTTGTCTTCCCATGGGCTTGAAATTCTTGTTTGAGACCTCAATCTTTGGCAATATTTTTTAGCTCCCTTCTGACTGTATCATTTGTGCCTATATCAATCATCAGTCAACCATCTTGATGAGTCTTGGAAGGTTCTCTGTTGAGTCATCTGTATATCTCCCAGAAAGACAATACCTTCTTATTATCAGGTAGATAGATTGTGACTTGGATATCTCCAGCAGCGAATCACCGTACACTATTATCCTTTCCTTCTCCCTCTGATCCTCACTGCATGATGTCCCACCGAGCTTTTGAATTATTCTCTTAGAGTACATTATCTGTGTGCTTTTTTGTAGTTTTTGTTGTTGTTCAGTCATTTTTAGTTGTGTCTGACTTTCCATTAACAAATATTTATTACTCAGTTTATCTAAGTTACATGGCCTACTACTTATATGACCTTAGACAACTCAGTCTCTGTGGATCTTGGTCTTTCGCCTCAATAAAATGAGGGTTGAAGTAGATGACCAGCTCCAAATCTCTGAATCCTAAAATAACTTTTAATTATTCCCATCGGCTTATAGTTAAATTAAGGTGCTCAGTACCTTGATTAATTATAGTCTAGTTAAAAATGACTGGGTTAATTTGCCACACTTTGCAGTGAGAGATTATACCTTTTTAGTCTCTAAGGCAAATCCTTTTTCTTTGGTGAGACTTTCATTCCTACCTTAGATCTTCTAAGTGATTAAATTCTAGGTACTAATTAATATTAGTTGAGACCATCATGTGTAGATTTATGTGGACAGCGTACCTTTTAGGAGCATATGCCAACTCAGGAACATAATTTACCTACTTAATATTTCTTACATGATTCACTTGCTTTGATTTTACTACACATTGAAGGGCAAAGCATACTGGAACTGAAGTCAGGGGACCTGAGAATTCAAGTTCTTCTCTGCCACAAAGACCTCTTTGATCTTCAGTTTCTGTATTTTGAATAGGACCTGTGATTTCATTGGTATAGAGCAGTCCTAATGAGGACTTTTCTCTACCAGAATACATAAGCATCTACACCACAACTGGAGGGTTTAGATAGTTGCCTGGGGCACTCAGAGATGAACTGATTTGCCTAAGGTCACATGGCTGTTACATAGAGGAGGCAGATCTTGATCCCAGGTATCAGGACTGACACCAGCTCTCTCTCCCCAATCCTCTGCTTCCTCATACACAAAATGAGGATGTTAATATTTGCATCATGAACCTCATAGGACTGTTGTGAGGAGAATACTTTGTTAATTAGTGAGGCATGGCATAAATGTGAGCATTGGTCCTTACCATTAACATCATAAACATTGTTTTATTATGGGTAGATTCACCACCAGACATATGAAGATTTAGAGAAGCATGGTAAATATGACCTTTTGCGTTCTACAAGACACTTTGGTGGAATGGTGTGGTATCTGGTAAATAAGAAAAAGATTGATGGTTTGCTGATTGACCAGATTCAGAGAGATTTGTAAGTAAGCTCTTTTGTAAGTTAATTACTTTTTCCCTGTTTAATATGGAGACATTAAAGCAAATCTTTAATTAGGATGTTCTGTTTTGTGTGTAAATATATTTATAACAATCATAGTCCAATCAAGTGCAAGGGACCCACAATTACATGAGCAATCTTAATTCTGTACCAGTAGGTATAGTTACAGAGTATATGAGCAAAGTTTAATATAAAAGAAAAGATTGTGACAGCTTTTACTTCACTTCCTTTAGATTTTGAAATATTTCACTTTAAAAATCATATTCTACAGTGAATACTGTGTACCAGTATTAAATTACATCAGATGTATATGTATATGTGGATACACACACATACACACACACACACACGCACACACGCAGTTAGAAATTAGATGATCTCTTAACAGTCTTTTTCCAACTCTTAGCCTATTAAATAATTTTTATAGTACTGAAAAAAAAGTCACAGAATCTTGTAGTTTGTAAGGATCTTGAAGACCATCTGGTCTAATATCCCAAATACAAATCTTGACTTATACAACGTATCTAGAATGTAGTTATCTGGCCGTTGTTGAAAACCTTCAGTAAGGGGAATTATCTCCTTTTGGAGACAGTTCCTCCCACTTTAGGGTAGTTCTTATGTTAAAGAAAATTATTACGTGAAGTCTGGCTGAGCTTGTTCATCTTAGGCTGTATGGTTGGTGGTGCTCCTCACTATAAAAAACAAAATCCCTTTTAGATTTATTTTTGCTATGTATAAATTAGAGTGTCCTATTACCCTCCAGATCTAGTGATTTTAAGTGGAAATATTTTTAGATTCTTTGGAAGAATCAGATTTGGGGTTTTCTTAATTTTAAAAATGAGATAGTGGCACATTTCAAAAGCTATTTGTATGGGAACATGCGTTAGTCCTAAAGATAGGTGAACTTTTTCTTGACACGTCTTTGGTTTTTCTCAGAAGCACCAAAATATTGTAGTAAGGGAAAAAAATGAGAAATTTTCTTTAAAACTCCAGTTCAACAAATTAGCTGCTTCAAAGTTTTCTCATCCTTGTAGGAACTTCCTATAGGACAAGAAACCTTAGAATAGCCATGTAATAAGTAACCTGGTTTCATCTGAGGGGTTGGGACATTCTCAGTGGTTGGGGCACTCATCTTGAAGAGCAGACTGACTGCCTGATTGTCTTTTGACCGGGGTACCAGGGATAACCTGAGCGCTACTTTTAAGATAATGTGTTGCTTTCCTCTGCAGAGGAGAGATATGCTTCTGAATTGAGAGTACCTTCTGGGTTGGATGCTTTCTTCACATGGAAAGACAGAGTATTAGGCTATAAAAGAGGGTTAGCTTGGGAGTACTGCTTTCTTAAAAAGAAAGCCTGAAAAACAAATTTGGGGCTAAGAGAAAAAGATTCATAATTTGCTGAACCCTAGGTGTTGGTTGTTGTATCATTCTTTTATCTGTAGAGCTATGAGGGAATAAGTGATAAGAAAATATTGACATTATGAAGAGAAGGTTGTGTGATGACTAGATGTAGTTGAAGCCAGAGAATTTTAAATGTCGGTGAAAATTTTTATGTCTGCTATTCTAAAAAATGTTACAGTGTTCCAGAGTTTGCCTTGTATGGTGTAAACTCTACTGTAAAGGACACTGACTTCATAGAATCAGACTGTCAGTTGAAAGGAATCTTAGAGATCATCTGATCCAATTGATTGGTTCAGTGCCCTTAGAGATGAAGAAATTGAGGCCCAGAAAAGTCATTGGCAGAGCTGAGGCTTACTAGGGCTTCTGACTTCCAAGTCCATTGCTGTCTTCATACAGGAATGCAGTGGACTTGGGAGGAAAAAAAGGCAGAAAGATAATGGAGGCATTGATCTGTTCCAGTTCCCACAGGGATGGGGGAGGGGAGGTGCAGAGGGATGGTGGCTGTGAGTGGTAGGTTGGAAGAAAGAGAAACCTAAGTGTCACCTTGTTCAGGTGAGACCCTGGTGCAGCTCTACTCCTCCCCACTCAGTCTGACCCAGCCTTTAAAGTTTGTCCTTACTTCTCAAAGGGGCAGATTTGCATGTCAACTTAGTCTGTTGTACTTGATGCACAATTTCAGGGATTTTAGAGAGGATGATTTTTGACTATAATATACAATATTTGGCTTCTATGACTTCAGAACCCAACCCACCCCAAACCAACACTTTTTGCCAAATCAAATACAGGCAGTTCATAGTTTCAGAGCTGGAAGGGACCTCAGAGGCCATCTAGTTCAACCTTCATTTTACAGATGAGGCCAAGAGAAGTTAACTAACTTGCCTATGGTCATATAAGTAGTATTAGAGGCAGTTCCAAGCCATATACGTGAGCAATGGAGGATTCACCTCTAGGACCCCTATCCATTTTGTTGCCAAAATAAAAACAGATGACGTATGGTTGTGAAAAGCTCATACTTAAATAGACAAATGGTTCTCAGGGGCATCTGTTTGCTTCTTTTCTCTAATCTTACCCAACTGCCGATCTCATGTGCAGTATTTCCTGATATCTACTGCTGGTGCTTGTTTGTATATTTATATAAAAACAGTGCTTTAATTGGAAAGTGTAAAGTATGCAGCAATATTTTTTATTTTTACTTATGACTAGATGAATGTTAAATGCTAATTTGTAGAGTATCAAGCTTGTATACAAAATGTGGGAGTTGATTAAAATATAAAACTTCAAAAATTTTTCAGAATGGATGATGCTGTAAGTTTGGTCGTTCTGTATCACATGCTCCATCCACATGGACACTCAGCTAAGCAGGCTAAAGAACAAGGAGCTGAGGGATTGGACTTAATTAAGGTAAATTATATTATTTCTTATTGTCTTTAGCATGTTGATAATTACATAATGAACAATTTCAAATAGCTTGAGTGTTCTTAGGGATCACATTTTAAAGTCACTTTTAAAAAGGGGTGGATTTTTGTTAGTTTGTTGCAATGAAGACATGATAAATACTGCAGAATTGGTTAGTACTTAAAATGGAAAAAATGCCAATACCACTACCCCTGTATAGGGGATGATACATGTACACATTCTTCAATACGTTCACATTTAGCTGGTCCCATGGCCAGGTCAGAAATAGAGTAACTACCGAGCAGTGCTCCTTCACTGTACTATCGTTGAATAGTATTCATGGGGTCATTAGTAAGCCTAATATACATATAAAGGATGAAGAATGGGCCATACATGCTAAAGAGTATCAGGAATTTTCTAACTGCTTATAATATAGTTCAACTTTGAATGTGTTATTTCTTCAGGCAAAAATAGATGTGGATGAGTGAGCGTGGGGGGTTCCCCATGTATATTTGCAAGAGTGACTTGTTCAGCTTTTTTGAAATCCTTATATCTGTACTGCTGCGGTTCAGATCTCTATACCCTTTTTCAGTCTCCTTTGGAGCCTGTTAAAGAGTATAAATTGGATATTTTTAATTGGTAAATGTTAGCCAACTAATATTCATAAATTCATTTACATGAAGGTTGAGAAATTTGTATCATAAAGGTACGCACAACTGCCTCTGGTGGTTGCTGTACAGTTTAACATGCCATAACATATAGGTCATTTTATCTGAGACTCTTTAGGGGGAAAAATGACCACAGTGATCCCAGCCTTCTTAGAATTGGTAGAGAGGACAGTGTGGTATACTAGAAATAACAGATTTGAAGTCAGAAGAATTAGGTTCAAGTCCTGAGTTGACCTTTTAAAAACTCTAACTTTGGGCAAATCACTTTAACTCTCTGGGACTCCATTCTCATCTGTAAAATGGGAATGATGAGATTTATACTGGTACTTTGCAGGGTAGTATTCCTTAGCAGTCCATTGTAACAAATCTGTTCCCCTCCCCACCAGAAAAAAGCAACAAGAGTAATCAAAGTGTATTGTAGCTTATTTATAAGCTTCAAGATTACTTCAGGAAGCCGATATGGAGAAAAAGCACATAACTCTAAAAACAAAAAATATAGCATTGTATAATCTTTTTTTCTTTCTCAAACAGGTCTTTGCAAAAACAGAAGCACAGAAGGGAGGATATATAGAGTTAACTTTACAGGCTTATCAAAAAGCATTAAGTAGTCATTCTGCAGCTTCCTGAAGAAAGTACTTAAATAAATTATCTTTTTATTAAATATTGTCACAATTTGTCTTTCATATTGAACAGAATGTTGTATAATCAACAATTCCTTTTTCCCCCAGTCGAGATTAATTGTGTCAAGTTAGTTCTTATGAAAAGTTGCAGATATTTTCTATTACTAAGTTGAAAAGGCAAGGAAAATCTTGTATCATTATCCATTTTTAAGGCCTTCAGGGAGAAAATACTTGAGTATTCAAGGAAATAATAGGGATAAGAGGTTGAGAAGCTCTCTTTAATGATTGTTTACAATAGATTACAATAGATCACTGTAAACAAAGGAGTTTGTGTCAGTAGAAAAAGGGTAATTCAGGCAGAAGTCAGGGTTGGGGACGATATAAGGATAGGTTATTAAGCAAAAACCCTCTTCCCTTAAACCCCAAATCCTGGTTTTGGGTGTCCAAGTGTTTGTTAATTTCTTATATAACAAAATGAAATTGTCCTTTTATACTTGGCAAGTGTGAGTTCCATTCTAGCCCAACATTCACTTTAATGCACATCGGGTTCCCAGACGAAGTGATTTTTGCAACGTCATATTAATGAAGTTACTGAGCACTTATTGTGTGTCAGGCATGTGGGATATAAGGGCAAAGAAAAATTCCTCCCTAAAGAAGCTTATATCCATTAAGTAAGATGAGTACATACATATAAGTATGTAAAAACTAGATACAAGGTGATTTGGGGAGTTTCGGTACTAGCAATTGGAGGGAATCAGGAAAGACTTCATGTAGAAGGTGGTGCTTGAGTTGAACCTTGAAGAAAACTAAGGATCCCCAAAGGTGGTGAAGAATGAGTGCATTACAGAGCTGGAAGATGAAGGGCCAACTGAGTCACACTAAGGCCACTTTGGCTGGAGTGAAGTATTCATGAAAGGGTGTGAGGTATAATAAAAGTTGGCAAGGCAGGTAGAGGCTGTGTCACATGGCATTAAATACCAACCAGCATGTGGTGTTTGATCCTAGGGAAGGTACTTGTTTCCGATCACACAGGACATACAGTAGAAGACCCCTAGTGTTGACTAAATTACCATTGTCCTCTCCACAGCACCACACTGCCTTCCCCACCATAGTGTCTTTCCTGGAGGTTCCCTTTTAGGTTTATATCAGATTTTGATTTGACTTTGCCATTGGCAATTTTATAGCAATACCTGTTGACTGGATGCCATGATACCCATCCTCAAAAATGATGTGAACCTCTTGAAGGCTTATATTCAGGGTGAAAACAACTTTTGAATTTTATTCTGGTGATAAAAGTTACTATAGTTTAATGAAAAGAAATTAGTCTTTTTGTCTTTTTTTGGCCGCTGGAAACATCCAGGCTTCCAAAGCTCTATAGTACTAATCTGATGCTTCCTTCCCAAGGGTATCTATCTATCATCAGCCTCCAGTTGTTTAGAGTTGAACCATTCCAGGCAGCAAATTAGAGAAAGACAGCTCACTTTTGCAAGCTAATTAGTGGCAGAGTTGGAACCAGAATGCAAAACTTTTAACCCTCAGTCCATCACACTCAAGTATCCCCGGTTAAGTCAATACCTTGGGATAGATAGAGGGAAGGGATTTTAAAGCAGTCTGCAGCCCTGCCCACCTCCCCACACACACACATTCACCACCCTCATGTATATCTGGCCTTTCCCATCTGAGCTTCACTGAGCCCCTGTGAAGAATATCAGGAATAAAGAGGACAGTGAAGGAAGCTGGAGCCGTTCTTCCTTACTCTTACTAATCTTTTCCCTCCAAATACTAACAACAAAACCAAAAATTCTAGACTTTCTTTTTTATGGTGTCTTCTTGACAAGACATAGACATGTGAAAGCTTTATGATGCTTGGAGAACAGATACCATGTAGTGTTAGAATCCCTGGGGAGTGGGAACATTCCCCATTTCTGACTTTCTTCCAACAATCACTGGACTCCTTGCTAGGAGTTGCTTAACCACATGAGGTTATAATTATTTCTCAGGGTAGAGATTATAGGATTTCCTGGTTCCCAGAACAACAATAAAGGTTCTCTTTCATTAAAGCAATTTTCAGAACAAGGCCTTACATAAAAGGCTATAAGTAACCATCTTTATATGTAGGATTTTTCTGCTCCAGAAAACACCTCTTCTAACTTGTTCTATGATGCCTGAAGGTATTTAATTAGTTTAGCTTTAGGCATTGATCCTTCTTAAAAAGCAAATCAAAGGAAATATAACACTACATTTATCTGGCTTCTGGTCAGTCTTAAAGCCTTCTAAAATGCTTGTGTTTTACACTAAAATTAAGGTCGTTTTTAAGAGCAGACTGTAACACAGGAAGAAGAGATAGATTTCACCGGGAATCAAGGAATTTACAGCTGAGAGGGTTCTTTGAGATCTTGTACAATTCCCTCCTTTTATAAAAGATGAAGAAGCAGAAACAGGTGTCATGATGCCTGTGGTCTCAGAGCCAGTTAGTGGTAGAACTGTCATTAGAACAAATGCCAACAATCTCCTACGCAGCTATGCTAACCTCAAAAATACCTTTTTTACATTGTGATCTCAAGGGTTACAGAAACGTTAGAGGTCATTCAGACCAAATAAGGAAACTGAGACTCAAATACAATATAGATTCTTAGGGGAAGGGTAAAAGTTAAAAGGGATGTAGATTCAGTGGCATTCAAATATGGGTGGTAAGTCCACAGGGGAATATAATTAATACAGTTCAATTTGAGGGGGAGGGGAAAGTTCAGTTTAAATGTATATGGAACTCAAATTAGCCATGCAGAGAAACTAAGAGTGGACATGCTATACCTAAGTAATAATGTAAATGTATACTTCTGGCACAGTACCTAGAAGGCACAGCCTGATACAGAATTCCTTTTAAATTTTACATTGTGCTAAGCAGAAAAATTTTTGTCAATCTATGGAAAAATAGATCAAATGTACTTGACTGCTGTCACTTTTCATGTGGTTTTTATAAAAAGCTATGTAACCACAGTGTTAACTTAAACCATCGTTTCATTTTACACATAAAAAAATTTTTTTGAAGCATCTTCATCAGTTGAAGAGATTTTTATATGGCCTAATGACAATATGAAAAATTAGAGACATGGTTCATATTCTAGTTAACAAAATTAACCAAGAACACAATAATGACTTTAATGCTGCATATTTCTCCAAAGCAGATTCTAAGTATAAAATTAATCTGGTTTTTTGCAGTCCAAAACAATGTGGTCCAGATTAAAAGTAAAAATAACACATATTTATGATCTGTTTGGTCAGTGAAATGAATAAGTTCAGTCATCCAAAATATCTTCATCCAGATTGATATCTGTTGTGTCAATATCTTCTAGATCCAAGTTGTCCAAATCATCTAGTTCAAGTAGATTCTGAGGAGAAAAGACAAAATTTTATTAAATGACTATTTTCCCCAAATATACACTGAGCCAAAGTTTTTGAGTTCATAAACTAAAAATTCATAGAGACTCAATTACATAGGACCTCAGACATCTAAGTCCAATCATAGCTTAACAAAAATCTCCTCTAGAATATCCTTGACGAAATCCTGCCTTTGGAGCCATGCAGGCATCAGAAGCTCCTGAGGCAACCCCTTCCCCTCTTGGATAGCTCTAACTGTTATGAAGTTCTTCCTTGGAGGATTTGAGGCCATAGAAAAGTCCTTAGAGATAATCTAATCCAACCTTCATTTTACAGTTAATGTAACTAAAGCCTAGAGAAGTTGAGACTCATCCAGGGCAGAATCATAAAGGGTAACTTTTTGCACCTGGGGCAAGGGAAGGTAGAGTAGGAAGAGGTTTAGCTAGGGTCTGAGGGTGGGAAGAGAAGTGATGAAGTTCTCTCAGGACACTGGGAAATTTCTACTGTAAAGGGCAGAAGGAAGATGGAAGGGCTATTACTAGGAAGGATGTGTGACCTACAGACACTGCTGTGAGCTTTCTAAAATACCCCACCCTGGGATAAAGCCCTAGTGGCCCTATTCTATTTATACTGACCTAAAGTCACAAAGATTAAAAAAAAATAGCAGCCCAGTGATTATAGTTCAGTGGTTAATTAGCAACACTGCAATGCCATTTTTTTTATTAAGCCAAAATCAGCTACGCTGCAGTCTCTCTCCATTCAGCAGCTGGTGATATAACAAACAGAACACTGTGCCTGGAATCTGGAAGACCTGTATTCAAATTCAGCCTTACACAGATGCTAGCTGTGTGACCCCAAGCATGTCACTTAAGCTGATGGCCAAAGATTCCTCATCTGTAAGATGAAGATTAATATAACACCTACCTCCCAGGACTGCTGTGAGGATCAGATGAAATAATAATTGTACAATGCCTGGCACACGGTAGGTGCCATACAGATACTGTTATTATTGTTCAAATCAATAGGAGCATAGACATTTTCTAAAAGTCAACTGCTAGCTTTTGTGCTTTGGCAGGCAGAAACTTCAAAGAACTCCTTCCCTCCTTTTCCACAGTTCTGTAATGAATTACGCTGTTGATGTGTATGGAAAGCCTAGGCTCTTCTAGCAGGGCTCCTTATCCAGGTGAGGCAGTACCGAGCATGACGCACCTACCAAAGGTGCGAGGTGCAGGTCTGTTTAGGACCAGCTCACTATCAGAGGTGGGAGATTTAGGGTAGGCGTAGCTATGGCATACCATACCTTTTCTTCTTTTGTAGTTGGAGCTGGTTCTGAACTTGCTGGAACTGCATTCACTATGACTGGAGCAGGAGAAGTTGGTTCCTCTTCATCAAATTCCTTAAAGCAAAAGCAAAAAGAAAACTATCACTTAGTATTTAAACTTTGCAAAGCACTTCCTTCAAAACCCTTTAAAAAAAGTTGTTGTAGAAAAGAAAAATTAATGCAAAATAACACAAAGTGAAAGAATTCATTATTTTTCTTCTCCAGCCTGTACCACTTCTTCCAAACTCTCCTTTCTTTTGAGAAAATCAACATCCTTCCAGTCATGCAAGTATGCAACCTCACCTAAGTTCACGTTGTTTTAGTCTTCTGCCTCCAGAACATTTCTCAGATTTATTCTCCTCCTTCCCATGGCCACCAACCCAGTTCAGGCCCTCATCCTCTCTCACTTAAACTATTCACTTCTTAATTGGATTAATTCTTAATCTTAATTCACTTCTTAACTGGCTTCTGTCAAGATAATCTTCCTAAGGCTAAAAGCTGGCCTCCTCAGCTCAAAAGCTGTCAGTGGTTCCCAAATATCTCAGGATAAAACTTCTCAGCCTGGCATTTAAAGCCCTCTACAATTTGGCTCCCATCCAACTTCCTTGACATTTCATATCATTCCCTTTAACATAAACTATGATCCAGCCAAACTAGACTATTCTTCAAATCTGGCATGCTATCTTCCTCTTGCCTCCATGTGTCCACAAAAGCTATCATGAAATATACTCTTCCCGCACCTCATCTCCACATCAGTATCGTCATATTTTTTTTCAAGTGCTTCCTCCCATAAAAGCTTCCTTCTCTGGTCCCTTTAATTGGAGGAGTCTCTCTCTCTCTCTCTCTCTCCTCCTCAAAGAACACAAGTTCCTTCAAGGTAGGAACAGTTTTATTTTTGGTCTTTAAAGTTCCAAGATTTGTATTCGTTGAAATAGAATTAAGGAAGAGAAATTTAAAAAAATTTTTTAAGTAACATTTTACTGAAAATTTTTGTTTTTGCTCTCTTCCCTTCCCTCTCCCAAAAACTGAGTAATCCCTTATACAAAGATTAAAAAATAAGGGGAAAAAAGTGACATTATATGCAATGTGAAACCAAACATCAAATATTAAAAACAGAGGAAAAAATATCCATTAATAATTCATCTTGGCAAATCAAGGCATCAGCTGTGATGACTATGGGTCGTCTTCAAAAATGAAGGTTGAACAATAATGATGATGACCAAGTAACACTGGCCTCCTCAAATGAGACACCCCTCATCTCGAGGCATTTTCACTGGCTCTCCTTTGTCACTGCCCGGGCTCTCTTACCTTCCTTCGAGTCTCAGCTAAAATCTAATCATCTACAGAAAGCCTTTCCCATTCCCTCTTAATCTTAGTGTTTTAAATATATCATCAAAAACAAATAACAATGTTGAATTTTCCCACACATAACGTATGATATGAAAAGTGATATACAATGCTCTACTGACTTCAAAATATACTGCTCACCTGGGTTGTGATTCCTGATGGTTGAAAGCCTTTAGCTTCTTCCATTACATTTCTTTCTTCATTTGGCTATCACAAAATAAGAGAATAATAAGTATGGAATATTCTGTAATCAAAGGAAATCTAAGAGCTTAACTTACAATTCAAAAAAGAAAAACCTGAATTACATCATCCTGACATTCACATTTTAAAAATCCTATATCCAAGAAATGATCCAGTCATAATTAACAGGGTATAACTAAATACAACTATAAAATTGTCTTTTTAAACACTCACTGTGACAAGTGGATATTCTTTGGCAGGTCGAAGAGCTGTATGGGTCTCCTTCACATACTCTTCAACAATAAAAGCTTCTTTCAACCCAGGGAAAAGATTTTCATACTCTGTGGGATCAGCAAGGGATTCAGCTGCTTTCTGATTGACTTTTGAGAGATTCTCTCTCCACAGTTTGACCACTCTGTAATAGAGGAACCCAAATCAAATTTAACAAGCTTCGTCTCTGTTATCCCTTGAAATATTCCTTCCTCAAGTTAAAAGATGGTACCTTGAAACCTGGCTTGGTAAATATGTCCGGGCTAGGAAAGCAGCTTCAGGCAAACGGCCAGTTCGAATCAAGAGTTCCAGACAAGATTCAAGCCTAAACAAGAGGAAATCTTAGTTAATGGCAGCAGGAATTAAACAAGGCAATACTGATAGATAGTCAACACATTACAGAAAAGTGTATTTGGTACATCAGTTAATTATCTGCTCACACAAATAACTGAATGAGCATGAAATGTTAACACAAGTGTTGGATGACTAATGAATTACATTTAATATATATAGCCTAGATGAGATTGCAGGCAGTCTTGGGAAGGGGGTAAATTTTAGAAACAAGAATCTTATAAAAGTGAATGCTGAAAACTAAAAATAAATAAATAAATGACGGATAAGTGTTGGACCACAGGAGGTGATGCAAACAAAAATCTATCACAAGGTCACTGTTAAGCTAGTTAAAAAGCAAAATAACTCAAGACATGGCCAGACAATTCAACCAGAGTGATTTGTCCAGGGTGACCCAACTAGTGTGTATCCTAAGAACGATTTTACTCAGGTCTTGCAGACTTCCAGGCACAGCATTCTAACCACTGCACAATCAGCTGCCTCAAGTGGTTTAACCATCATAGCTACTGAGTGCTGGATTTTAATTCTTCCTTTAAGGCAAAGGTTCTCAACCATTTTTTGTGTGTCATGGATCCCTCTGGCATATGGTCCCATTCCCATGTTTTTAAATGCATAAAATAAAACCCATAGAAGTATAATGGAAAACAATTATGTTGAACAATTACCAAAATATTTTTAAAAAACAAGTTCAGACTTCAGATTAAGAACCTCTCTAAAGTCTTTATGAATATGCTAAAGCTCATTAAATAGGATGAATAAAAACACCCACCTCTCCAAAGACACAGAGCAGTGCTCATGGGGCTCTGTCCCTCCCACTTTCAACCTTCACCCCATGGATTCCTAGTAATCATTCATGTCTCTTTCTCAGAAAAAAACATTAAGGAAAGCAGATTTGCACTTAACTCTTTTTAATTAATATGACCACCTGTTTATGCCTTTGTTCAATACTTACTTTCCCTGCAGAAAGTAGCTCATAAATGCCACATTGTTCTTGCCGTCTCTCTCAGCGCCCTCTGCCAGTTTATTCACCATGCTAGCATTTCCTGATGCTGTGGCCAAAAGCAGCAAACCCCCATAATCCTGTGCATGGTGCAGACACTCCTGGGCTAAGCCAAACTGGCATTTACTAATGGCAAGTTCAGCAAGTTGTTTCCATTTCTGTTCTGACTGCAAGGAAAAGACATTGCCTTTAGAAAAAAAAACATTTAACTTGCCATCACAACACTTAATCCATTAGTCCCTAATGGGAATGAAGATGAATTTGTATATACTTTGAATTATGTTTGTTGAGCTAGCTATATTATTCTGAAGAATAATTAGGCTAAAATATATAATAAATCAAAAGTATTCATGTACATAAAATTCATTCAAATATACAAAATAAATGTACTGATGTATGAATAATCAACAGCCTATTTTTATTTGTAATTACTCAGCAGAAAAGGAAGTCATTTAACACAATTTCCTAAGTAATTAGATGGCAATAGCTTAAACACTCAATTTGATGTTTTTTTTTAATTGAACTATTTATTATAGTCTTAAATATTTAACTTGGAGTAACAGGTTTCCACCATTTTTCCAGTCATAAAGGATCATAGAAATTGAATCCAATTTTGTACACAGGAGGATCATAAAGACTATCTAAAACTTTACATCACATTTGAAAATGGGCACTTAACCATTAACTAAATAATTTAACCAGATTTAGAAACACCCAACAACACTAAATTCAGCTATGAAGGCATATAAAAGTAACTTAACTGTCCTTCAAAAATGTCAGAAACTAATGTAGTTTCAATGTAATATCTTTCTAACTTTGGGGCAGAAATGCCAAATGGTCAAAAATTGAACTCTGAAGATTGACAAAGTGCTTCGCTCACAATTACAAGGCAAACAATCTAGTTATTCCCATTTAGGGAGGAGGGAGCTATAAAACCCCCATTTTGCAGAGGAGTAATCTGAAGCTCTAAGAAGTTAAAATATTTGCTCAGTAGAAATCAGAGCTGGAACTTAACCTCGGGTCTCCTGACGCAAAGATTCACTGTTCTTTCCACTTCATCTTCCCTTTCAAAAAACTTGAACCAAGACATGTATTTAATTAAGCTAAATTCTTGATTTAAAAAAACAACAACACTCTGGCAGTGTTTGTCTATCTCAATGTGACAGAGAATATATCAGTCCCTGAAGAATTAAAAATCACAAAGACAGCAGTAGAAATGTGAATGGTAGGTGTGACTAGGCTAACTGATGAGGAACTCCAAAAAAAGAATAAAAGTAAAAGATGTCAACGAAGAATTTCATGACAGAAAAGATAGGTCAGTCATGTGTCAAGAGCTGACAGCCAACCTGGTGACACTGGTACCCAGAAGAAAGCAAGAAAGGTGGGTTTCTGGCCAAAATGGCTGTGTCTGAATGAAAACAAGCAACCCACGCCAAAAGAAAGACCAGGAAAAACTGAGAAAAAAATCATACCTGACCGAATAATGATTAAAAAATCCAACGAGAAACCAGAGTACTTATTACACCCCAGAACTGCACGCAGGCCACACACGTGCACACATACACACACTCAGCCAAAAGCCCACAGATAGTAAGGAGCCTTGTCAGCAAAGCCTATTCCTGAGGCAAACAAACTGATGGCCTTCCAATGGCCACAGAATGTATGTAGTCTGTAAGGCATCTGGAGATTGTGGTAAGGAAGGCTCCACAGAGAAGACCATGGGGGTTCAGAAACCCACAGCAGGGACCACAGAAGTGACTTGGAGCTACAGCTACTAGCATCATCCAATGGTACTCAGATGAGCCACTCTGGTCCCAGGGGCTCTGTGATACAAATGAAAGCCTTGGAGATCTAGCACATTGACTTTCAAGGATGGGAGTGCTTAATTCCAAGAAATGGAAGTCAGTGTAGGAAAAAAGACCAACGGGGCTGACCTCGCCACCCAAGGGCACAGCAGGAGGCAGAACTTGTCTTTCTCAAAATGCTCCAATTCAGGAGCTAAGACTGAAGGAACTGAGCTAACTAAAAACAATCAACAACAATAAAAAATTATCGTAGATTACAAAGATAATCAAAAATCCAACCTAGAAGTAATTAATAACTACATATTAACTGTAAGCAGAGATTCAAAATATATTTTATGGATTTTTACATAGAGACTACCTACATGAATATCTAGAAGCAATTAAACAATAGATAAAAAGTGAAATAAAAAGTCTGGAGAAAAACAACAGAAGGAGAACATACAGCTTAAAACTCAAAGTGGTAAACCTTACCCTGAACCTTATCTAGCACCTAGACGGCACAAAAAGAGCACAGGACCTGAAGTTAGGAAGATGTAGATATAAATATGACTTCAGATACCAGCTGTGTGTTTCTGGGTAAGTCACTTAATCTTGCTACCTGCCTCAGTTTCCTCATAGGTAAAATGGGAATGATAATAGTATTTATCTCCCAGTGTTGATGTGATGATAAAATAAGATTAATATCTGTAAAGCACTCTAATAGAACACCTGAAAATTAGAATGGACCAAAAGTAAATCAATAATTTTATGATGATAAGAAATACTAGAACAAAACAAAGTGAGTGATATTAAAATGTAAGCTATCTATTATCCAAAACTGATCTAGAAAACAGATTAAGGAAAGAAAATTTAAGAATTGTTGGACTTCCCCAAAAATTAAGATTTTAAAAACGAAAGTATGGACACTATATTTCAAGTAATGAAAGTAAATGAAAACTGTCCAGATATTCTAGAACAAGGGGTAGATAGGAAGAATCCATCAATCACCTCTTGAAATGAACCCCAATAGGAAAAGTCCCAGGAATGTCATCTCAGAAAAGCCAGAGCTTCAAATCAAAGAAAAAATTACTACAAATAGAAAGAAGGAAATCAAATTCCAAGAAACCACAGTTAAGCTCAAATAAGATCTGGCAGTTTCTTCTAAAAATCAGAGATCTTGTATTCCAAAAAGCAAAAGATACAGGCTAATAAGTTAGAATAATTTAGAACTACAAAATTATAAGTCTACTGGAGGAAAAAAATGGGACCTTTAATGGAATAAAGGACTTTCAAACATCTTGATAAAAATACATGAGTTGAGTAAGAACTCTGAAAAGAAACCTCAAGAGTCAAGAGAAACCTAAAAAAGAAAAATGTATATCAACTATTATTGGAAGTGGTTTTAAGATGATGCAGTGCTGACATTCTAATATCTGAACTAGAGAAAGGGGGGGGGGCTGAAAAAACATAGCTATACACAAAGAGTTTGGTGTAGAAACAACAGTGAAACATGCAGGGGTAGGGAGAGATGGAATTAAGAAGGAAACAAAACAAACTTCCTGACCTGAAGAGGGATTAAAAGGGGCAGTGGGAATGGGAAACTAAATGGGTGTCAATCATCTAGGGAATGGCTGAACAAATTGAATATGTATATGAATGTAATGGACTATTTATTATTTCTCTATAAAAAGTGAAAAAAAAAAAAAGCATTTTCAGAGAAGTATGACCTGATACAAAATGGAATGAGTAGAACCTGGAGAACAAGTTATACAAGGACAACAACACTAAAGAACAATATAACATTGAAAGACTTAAGAATTCTGATCAACACAGTGACCAATCATGTCACCAAGAATCTATGATGTCCCTGTTACCCACCTCTTGACAAAAAGGTGATGAAAATGAAAGGGAAGAGACATACATTTTTTGATATAACCACTGTATTTGCTTTTTGTGACTATGTTTATTTGTTACAAAGATCCATTCCAACCCAATCTCTATTTTCAACGGAGATGGAGGTGGGGTTAAGAACAAGGACAATAAAAAGAGAGCCATTGAAACACTTTTAAATTATACAGAAGAAAACAGAACAAAAAGCTGTTCAGAAGGAAGCACAAACAAGCAAGTTTTGACATTAACATGCTGGTTTTATAAAGCAGCAATTATCAAAAACACTTGGTACTGGCTATGAAACAGAAGGGTAGACCAGTAGAATAGGTTAGGTACTCAAGACAAAATAAGCAATGAATACAGCAATCTACTGTTTGATAAACTCAAGGATCCGAGCTTCTGGGGTAAGAACTCACTGTCTGACAAAAATTGCTGGGAAAACTGGATAAAAGTGTGACGGAAACTAGGCATAAACCAATGCCTATTGGTACACAAGAACAAAACGCAAATGGGTACACGATCTAAGTATAAAGATTGATACTATGGACAAATTGGTGGAGCAAGGAATAGCATATTTATCAGATTTATGGAGAAGGGAAGAATTTTTGACTAAAGAAGAGATAGAAAGCATTATGAAGTGCAAGATGGATAATTTTGACTATACTGAACTGAAAAGTTTTTGCACAACCAAACTCAATGCAACCAAAATTTGTAGATGTAGAATGTAGGATGGATGTAGAGGGATGGAGAAAACTGGGAAAGAATTTTTACAGCTAAAGTTGGTGATAAAGGTCTTATTTCTAGAATATATAGAGAACTGAGTCAAATATACAAAAACACAAGTCATTTCCCAATTGATAAATGGTCAAAGGATATGAACAGACAGTTTTAGAGGAAGAAATTAAAGACATCTATAGTCATATGAAAAAATGCTCTAAATCACTTTTGATTAGAGAGATGCAAATCAAAACAACCTGAGGTACCACATCACACCTGTCAGTTTGGCAAATATGACAGAACAGGAAGATGATAAATGTTGGAGAGGATGTGGTAGAGTTGGAACACTAATACACTGTTGGTGGAGCTGTGAGCTGATCCAATCATTCTGAAGAGCGCTTTGGAACTATGCCCAAAAGGCTACAAAAATGTGCATACCCTTTGACCCAGCAATATCACTTCTAGGACTGTATCCCCAAGAGATCATAAAAATGGGAAAGGGACCCACATGTACAAAAATATTTATAGCAGCACTCTTTGTGGTAGCCAAGAACTGGAAATCAATGCGATGCCTGTAAATTGGGAAATAGCTGAATAAATTATGGTATATGAATATAATGGAATACTATTGTCCTATAAGAAATGATGAAGAGGAAGACTTCAGAGAGGCCTGGAAAGACTTATATGATCTGATGCTGAGCGAAAGGAGCAGAACCAGGAGAACATTGTGCACAGCAGTGACCACAGTGTGTCAGAGTTTTTTCTGGTAGACTTGGAACTTTGTAGCAATGCAAGGACTTAAAAAAAAAATTCTCAATGGTCTTCTAAGGCAAAATGCCTTCCACATCCAGAGAAAGATCTATGGAATCCAATCGCAGAATGCAGCAGATCATTTCTTTTTGTGGCTGTATTGCATTTAAGATGATTTCTTCCATTCATTTTAATTCTTCTACACAGCACAACTACAGTGAAAGTGTATTCCAATACAAATGTATGTGTAGAACCTATATAGGATTGCATGCCATCTTGGGGAGGAGGGGGGAGGTAGGGAAAAATAATAATCTAAGTTGTATGGCAGTGATTGTGGAAACATGCTGAATTTATTATGTCCTTTTTTTAAAAAAAGGAAATTAAAAGTTTTATATAGAATCCACTTTTTGTAAACTGCTGTTTATGGAAATGCTTTTTTTTTCATTTTTACACTCAGAATAAAAAAGTTTTTAATTTTAAAAGAAAGTAAGGAAAGCCTCTAGAAGACTGGATGAATCTCTTGAGATAAATTTATGGAAGGATCTGGATAAGGATCACACAGGCTGGACAGGCATGGCTGGGTTGCAATCTGTATCATTGGAGGCAACTTCCAAATCAACAGAATCACAGATCCATTAGAATATTTGAGTAAAGTTTTGTTTACAAATCAGAATGCTTTAATAAACAGTAATGTACTTACTTTACAGAGATTTGTACAATCAGGTACAAGTTTTAAAAACTGAAATTATCTTCATAAACTATGGGTCAGTATAATTTACAAAACGGAAAATTTGAACACCTGACACAAATGTAAACCAAGAACAATTTGTATTTACCTCTGCTTCTACTGCCAACTGGTATGCAATTTTCAACTCCCCAAGCTGAAGAGCTAACTCAAATCGATGTTCAGGATCTGTGGATACTGCAAGAGCTTGCTGCTTGAAGCCCTGGACCAATGAAAGACCAAAAAATTCTGTAAAATCTTGACATTATTAATTTTTCCTAAAAATTCAGAAACTACAATCTTTTTAAAGAATCGATATCCTAGTGATTACTTCCACTGGTTCCAATTCTTCTTTACATGACTAACATGAAAATACGTTTTATATATATATATGTAGAACCTATATCAGATTACATGCTATCTTGAGGAAAGGTAAGGGGAAGGAAGAGAAAAATAAGAAAAAATACTTATGGAAGTAAATGTTGAAATGTTGAAAATTAAAAATAAATACTGTTTTTAAAAAAAGGACAGATATCCTAGGGAATATAAATCACCAAAGTAATTCTTTGTGTGATACTAGGTACTGACAAACATAGCCACTCTTTTTACAAATACAACACAAACTGCAGCTGTTCTGATGAATATTAGGCCACTGGACCCAGATGGCTCTGGTGACCTTGCACAGCCCTCTCTCACATCAAAGTCAAGTGCAAGTCATGTCATCACCTTGATGTCATGGTCCTCTTAGAGAACAAAGGACAAACACAACACAACTTACCAATCATCAAAATGAAGTATTACAGAAAGTTACAATAATTAAAAAATAAGGCAAAAAACAGAAATGGGAATTTTTTTAAAAAGCACATAAAATCAACAAGAATAAAGGCAAAAGTGGCACAGTAATGGAAAGGCAAATTAGACTAGTGTTATACAAAATCTACAAGGTTAAAAATAACCCCCTTTCCCTGTGTCCTCTTTCTTTCACCCCCAGTTTTTCTTCTTCTTCCTAATTCTTGTATCCCAACCCTTTGAATTATGCAGGTGCTGAGGCAGGGTGGAGGTTGTGGAGGGCAAATTGGTACAAGTAGAGAATTTGAACATTTTAGCTGTCTTTGCTCCAAGTTGGGTTGGGAAACACTTTAGCCAGCCAGTCAAACCCCCTTGTTTTGTACACAAATGAAAATGAGCCCTAGAGAAATTAAAGGATTAGTCTAAGAACACAAAGGCCATTAGTGGAAGAGAATGGAAAAAACAAAGAAAACAAGTGCAGTCTCCTTTCAATTATCTGCAATAAATTTTGCTTTAATCTCCTCTGTTGAAATCTCCAGTTGACATTTTTATACCTTTCAATTTACATCAGGTAGCCTGAAGGGGTAGAACTTTATAATCTCCTCCTCCTATAAGAGTCTCAGTTAACAGAAAAGGACTTTTTTTCTAGTTTCTCCTATAATGGAGTCTTCAGTGTTGCTTCATTATTTGGACTATGTCATGAATTGAAAGGAAAAACACAGTTGTATTCAAATATAAGTACAAAAATATGCCAAAGCTAAATACACAAATGAATTTATATTTTGGGGTGAATTTTATATGGTCAATTATCTGATTCACCTCTTTTTTCTAATGACATTATTGGTTGACTACGTAAGATGCCAACCTAGAGGATAAAACAAAAATCAGCATTTATAAACTAGATGCATTAAAAAAGGAAAACATAAAGGAGAGATAAAAATCAGAGCAATAGAATAGAAAAGATGATACTATAAGGTAAAGGACTGAATAGAAGTTCTTAGTATTTTAGTTAGAAGGCAAGGAAAAATGTGAGAAAGATTACCATTTACTACTGTTACACAATGTGCTTTGGTACAAGGACAATAAAAATGGCTCAAGTTTACAGAAAAAAATTTAGTTTTTAGAATTATGATAATGTATTTAGAAAAAATAGTAATGAAATAAATTTTTGCATATCCATGAATTTGATATTTTTAAAACTGTGGGGCTGGTTGGAAAACTAAAACAATTCCTGCCTACAAGGAACTCATGTTCTACTGATATTAGAATCCTTGTACTTCATAAATAAATAAGATATCCTTGCCTGTTTTTCCAGGAAATGGGCAACTCTGGTCCTCTGTTCTTTCGGAATGGTAGGGAGGACTTTGTCGGCCATGCTGAAATCTCTCCTCATTACAGCTGTCTGGTATTCTAATACCGATACCAACAAAGAGTAACTAACAATGTTCAGCTCCTTATCACCCAGATAAAGTCTGTTGTCCTTAGGAATATAACCCAGCAGGTACATTGTCCTAAAACAAAAATAGTTATCAATTTAACTCTTTAAAAACACCTGTTACTCAAAATATCTTCGTATAATTAATCAATTCTAGTTAAAACAATAGCCAAGCCACAAAATCTTTAAAAGCTATATCCCTCTTGATGTGAAAAATCAAGAAAGGAACTAGTAGATGGCAAAGTCAATGACAAGTTGTATCTAAACACTAATCTTTAAAAACAGATCCATGCTCCTTAAGACACAAAGGTAAATAGAAGCACTAGAACAGTTACCTGTCCAAGTGGGCAATGGTGACTATTTCTCCTCCAACGTAATAGTTTAATCGATTTACAGAACTTGTGTAAATAAAGCAATCACCCACCCACAGCCCTGTTTTGACAATCTCCTGAATCTCACCAAGGACCTGAAGAAGAAAAATAAATCAAATCACTACATCAAACATTAGAAAGCTGACAAAAAGCCAGCCACCCCAACACAACCAAAGCCAATAGTTTATCATAACCATGTTCAATAAAGAGATGAAAATAAGCACTTCAAGAAATCAGTATTTCACATAGCATTCCCAGTTCCACTTTTATTCCTTCATTTTTGTTAACAATTAGTTCTTGCAAAGTGTGATTTTTAAGGCTATTTGAACAAGGTTATTATTTCAGTGAACAATTTAAAAGAAATTAGAACAGTTTTTCTATGAAAAGTTTATTGAAAAGCCTATTGTCTTTCCATCTAGCAGGCTTCAATACCTCACTTAGCCCTTGTCACTTCTTTAATGAAAGGTTGTTAAGAGGGATTAGACTTGTTTAACTTGATTCCAAAGGACAGAAATAGGAAAAACAAGTAGAAGTAGCAAAGTCAAATTTAGGTTTGAGGTAAAGAAAAGCTTCCTGGCAACTAAACCTGGAAGAAGTGAGTTCCTAGATAATCATTTATATGCTACCAAGAGGATTCTTGCTGAGGAAAAATTTGGCTTAGATGGCCTCTGAGGTCCTCTCTGATACTAAGGCTCTGTGATTCAAGTGGATGTGAATGGAAGTCACATACAGGAGGCATTAAACTTGTTTAATGGTAGAGCCAATTAAGTAGAGCAGAATTACGAGTTTTGTATGGTAACTATGGAAGAGTATGGAAATTATCAGCTTGATATATTTTTAAAAAAAACAAAACTTCCTAACAATTAAAACCTTACAAAAATGGAAAGATCTGTCTTAAAAAGATAGTGACTTCCTTAGGACTGGAGTTCTTCAACCAAAGACTATATGAGTATGTCAAGAATGCTGCAGAAGGGATTTCTGTTCAGGTGAGGGTTGGGTGAGATGACTTTTTACGTTTATTACAATCCTGAGTCTATCATTGTTTGGCCTACGTAATTTTCAATGTATCCAAGTTATTACAGCAATATGTCCTACTAAAATCAAAATTATTTCAAGTTACCCAATTGCAAAATTAAGAATTGGTATAGAAACTCTTATCTCAGAACCTCCTGAATTTCTTTTTAGATACAGGTACTTTAAAAAACCTAATCACTCAAGCCAACAGCTTATTTTACAAAATTTACGCTAAAAGCAACTACAGATGGTTGTATTACAGGAATGTACAACACTTCAAAAATATATCTCAATATCTATTATTAGCTTCATCCCAATTTTAATTGCAATTACCTCAAAGGCATCTTCAATGCCATCTTCAGTAACTCCTTCATGTGTTTCCTGTGCAGCTAAAACTTTTTCAGACAGATATTTAAGTATAAAAAATGATTCCTCAGTGGCAATGCAGACCAACTCGCCAGAGTCGGACCAAAAGATCTATAAAATAAAAAACAATTATGGAGTTGGGTATAGAAGCAACTGTCTGCACATATTAATTCTTAAAAAACCATCACACTTTAAGATTCTGAGATAACAATTCCTTTCTAGTTGATATTTTAAAAGCGTAAGTATTTGAGGTTTACTGGCAATGGTAGCAGAAGTAAAGTATTGTTTAACTTAGAGAAAACAATTAAGAGGAGAAATGACTACCTTTAAATGGAAGTCTCACACTAAAAAAAAAAATGCTTATTTTTAGGTTATTTGAAAAGTCAAAACAAAGATCAATAGGTGGAAGTACAACAAGGCAGACTATTTCTTGATTTAATAAATATTCTTTTAACAATTAAAGCTGTCCAACAAAACAGTGCACTGTAATAATTGGTGATCCCTGCAGAAATGCAAGTAGAGATTAAATGGATATGGAATTTGATCCACATTAGGGAGTGGGCTATATCACTGATGTCAAACTCAAATAGGACAGAAACAGGGGCCATCAATTCGAAAATTAGGATGTCAGTGTGTTGCATACTGACTTAGTTTTAAAATGTAATATTATCTTATGTTTTACTGCATTATTACTTATTTTGTTAAATATTTCCCAATTACATTTTAATCTGTTTTGGGCCATTCAGGAGCACTGTGGGTTATTTCTGGCCAGTAGACTACACATTTGCCATCTCCGGACTTGAAAACCTCCCTTCCGTCTCTCAGTTCTATGATGTTGTGATATCTCTAAATATATGATTTATTTAAAAAGAAATTCATAAAAATAAATGTTGAAGACATTTCATAATGTGGATAACACCTTGTATTTTATGCCATTTTATACTTTTCAAAATTCTTTCAAAATCCACATTTTATTTCATCCATCATCATCAGTACTTACTTACTGAACAGCCCCAGGGTACACAGCACTGTGCTATCCCCAATGGGAGAGAGAAGGATATACATATGAAGACATTCTTTATGTTCAAATGGTTCACAGAGTTGCTATAAAGACATATTTGGAAAAAATAGTATCTGAAATAAAACTTACATGTTTGGGTTGAATTTCAATTCTGCGTATCAGTTCTGTGTTTTCCCAGTCATAGAATGCTAAGCCATTTACAGATCTGACTCCCAGTAAGAAACCTCCATAGATACCTACAAAGAACCAAATAGTTTGTTTTTTTTTAATTTAATTGGTAAGTTTTCCAGAAACACAAAAGATGTATATATAGTATGCAAACAATACTCACCTTCAGCTCCAAAATCAGGCTTAAATGATTTCTTTTCTTTAAAGTTCTTAAATATCTTTACCACGCTATTGCTTTCTCTTATTGCATATCTGTAGGGGGAAATCAAAATAAAAAAATAAATAAGTGTTCAGCCTTTCTTAGGGCAAACTGCCCACATAAAATATCAGAAATATTTCTGAACCACATGTATGTATTTTGTTTGCTAAAGAGAATAACTAGCCATTTATATACTGAGATAATTAGCTATACCATAAGACGTGGATGGCTGGATTTTATGTTGCCTAATGCTGCACACATAAGCAAGAATTTTAAAAAATGTTATAAAAAGTTTTATGGCAAATTTCTTTTTGCCAATTATGTCAGATAGTAGTAAAAGAAAATTCCATTACCATTTATTTCTATGACCTCAAAAGGAGTTGGTGGGCTTGCTGTATATTATAGATAAGGATTATAAAAATAAGCTTTAAAAACTTACTTTTAAAAACAGCTTTCCTTATGGGTAAAAAGATGTTGAAATCTGCAAGGGTAGAAGGGCTAAAGGAAAATAGGCCCATTAATGCACTGTTGGAGCTACAAATTGATACACTCATTCTGGAAAGCAATTTTGAACTATTTTCAAAAAATCACTGACCTGTACACATCCTCTGATCAAGCAATGCTACTCCAAGTTATACCCACAAAGGAATCAAAATGAATCTATATGTACAAAAATATTTATAGCAGCATTTTTTGGAATGAACTGGAAACTAAGGAGATGCCTCCTAACTAGGGAAAGTCTGAACAAATTATGGTATATGAATATAATGGAATACTACTCTGCTATAAGAAATAATGAGGGATAATTGTATAGGTATATGGGAACTGATGGATCATCAGGCACACAGACCAGGAAAACAATTTATACAATAAAAACAACACGTAAGAACAAATTTATAAGACCTAAGAATTCTGATCAATTCAATGACCAACCACAAATCCACAATGATGGATCAATTATGAAGTTTGCTCTCCACCACTTGACAGAGGAGACAGACATAAAATACAAACTGAAACATGCATTTTTGGACACAGCTAATGTGGGAATTTACTTTGTTTGATCTATGCATATGTAACAAAGATTTGATGTATTTTTTCTCCTAATGGGGAGGGGGAGGAAATAAATGGTTGTTAATTTTTAAAAAAGTAAAATAAAATAAATCTGAATGGGTCACGTTAAGAAATAGAGAGCTAGAAGGTGTATGGAGAATTAGCTCCACAGTTATGAGAAACTGAAAAGCTCATATCCCTTAAAAATATTTTCAGGTAACAGGAAAAAAAACCCCAAGACTTTGGTTTTGCAAAATAACTGAAATGACTTGTACTATCTGGTACTTTTCTTTAAAATGAATTAAGACTAAATCTAACATTACTGTGGCAGCTCGGTGGCACAGCTGATGAAGTGCCGAGACTACAGTCAGGAAGATTCGTCTTCCTGAACTCAAATCTGGCCTCCGACTCACTAGCTGTGGGGTCTGGATAAGTCACTAAACCCTGCTTGCCTCAATTTGCTCACCTGTAAAATAAGTAGGAGAAGGAAATGGCAAAACCCAAGATGGAGGCCACAAAGAATTGAACACAACTCATCATCATCATCATCATCAACTTTGCAGCTATTAAAAGATTTTCTTTATTGATTTTTAAAAGACCATAGCTGGAATTTTTTAAAACCAATTTGAATTCAATATAGAATTAGGGAGAAATACAATTAAATAAAAATGAATGCAAAATGATTAAATTATGAATAAAAATAAGATTTAACTCTGGAGACAAAGTGCTTAACATAGTGTGTGGCATATAATAGGTGCTATATAAATGCTTATTCCCTTCTCCTATAATGTAAGAATATAATGCAGAACACAATATTCTTCAAAAGCTTGTGAAAAAGGGAGTCAAGAAGAACACTCCGGAAGGTAGGACTAAGCCAAGACATCAGAGAACCACTCGAAGACTCCAGTTTCTGCTCTGTGTTCCATCAAGGAAGTAAAAAAAAAAACTCAGTTTATTCGGGAAAGAATGACAAGTAAGGCTAGCAATTAAATGTACAGTCTCCACAACCCAAGGCTTCACTGACAGAGATGGCAATCATTCTTTAAACTTTACGGTAAGTTCCTTAACTGAAAAGGCATGCTATCTGTGTGCATGTGTGTTCTGCACGTGCATGATCATATGTGTGTGTGATTATGAGGTATCATCATGGAAAATGATGTAGGTCATGAAAGGGACCTCATGTAACTTCTATAAGTAGAACAGAAATGTGGGAAGCAACTAGCCAGTGTACCTTACAATTCCAAAACTTACTCTGAAGAATCATGAGCCCAGGCAAACTCCTGAGCTGAACCAAAGCTCTTGTTTCTTAGCGCCATTGCCGTATAGATGATATATTCACCATCACCACACACCACAACAAATCTAGGAATTAAAGAGGTCAGTAAGGATAATGTTCAAGGTTATAACAAAAGATTTACTCTGTAAAAAAAGAAACAAATACATGATCAAATCTATTTCCATAGCATTTAAAGCACTTCACAACCTGGGCCTTTCCTGCCTTTCCAGTCTTATTTTCTAACCCTGCTGCAACAATCCAGTTATCCTGGCCCAGCAGCTGGCTGTTCCTCACATACCATACTCCACTGCCATTCCTGGTCCTCTACACTGGTGGCATCCCACACCTGGAGTGCTCTCCTTCTTCACCTCCACCGTTTAAAGTGACTCCTGCTGCAGAGGGCCTTTCCTGATCATCCCCCGCAACTAATAAGTCTTCCCTTCTAAGGTTACTTTTCATTTACCATATATAGAAAGTCACTTTGTATGTACCTATCTATTTATGTGTGGTTCCATCAACCACAACCTCCTTAGAATGCAAGTACTTTGAGAGCAGAGACTGTTTTAGCCTTTTTCTTCTGAATTAACAGGACAGTGCTGGAACGTTTTAATCACTTAATAAATGCTTACTGACTTCAGCCTTTCAGTTACAATTCAGTTTTGTTTTCTGCTATTTTAAAACTGCTAGTGGATAATAAAATAAACTTTTTTTTTTAACCAACCTAACAACAAAACTAAGTGCACAGCTAGGCAACTGATGGCAATAAAATTTTGCTGTAAAAACTCTGTTTTTCCCATCCAGGAAGAAAAGGAACAAAGGAACAAAAGAATGATCAAATAAACCAGTATTTATTAAGTATATACAGGATACTCAGGGTTATGCTGTGTCTAGGGAACTTCTAAATGACTAAAAATCAGAATTTTTGAAATTATATTTGAAAATGAAATTTTTGTAAAATATTATTCAGAATATGGTATATTCAAATAGATTTATTCTCAAAAGATAAAACACACTCTTTAAGAAATTATTTTAAGTTGAAAAACCCATTACCAAAAGATATTATAAAAACAAAATGTGTATCAAAGTATATGGTATAACGAAGTGCTTAAAAATACTTAAAAGACAAATGTGTACTTGAGTCTTCAAAATGAAGTATTACTACAATGAGCATTTTATGTAGCTCTGAATTTCTCTAACTCCAAATTATAGTCAGAAAAAAAATAAGAGAAGATCCCAAACTCAAAGCAAGTAACAATCACAAAATACTTTCTTATGATGCATGTTCCTATGTCTAAATACTTCTTTTCAATTTTCCCCAGCACTATTAGGGGTTATGGCAGACACAGAAAAAGTATGAGGCATAAATACTGCCCTCAAGGAGGGGAAGGGACAGGGGGGACTCCATAAAAACAATGGCAAATAACAAAAGACAGAATATAAATACATGCAAAATCACATAGCATAATTCTGTAGAAATCTGAAGAAAAATTGCAGGTATGTTTTACCTTCCATTAGGGTTATGCTGAATAGTTTGAGGATATATTTCACAGCTCCCCATGTCTTTTACTGCAAGGGGCAATCTTTCTCCATCTTTAATTTCAGCATCTCCCATTGCTTTCAGATTGGCCTGTTGGACTTCTGAGTGCTTTGCCCAAATAATCTTTCCATTGGCATCCATGGACATAGCAGGCTCTTCTCGGCCAAGCTAGAAGAATAACAAATAAATCTTAGCAGCATAAAGTAAAAGAAAACATCCATTTCTTTTCCCACTTAACAGAGTGCTTCATTTCCTTTCCTCCACATTAAAATTTTAGTATTCAATAGAATGCTATTTAAACAAAATTTGTGAGTTGGAAAACTATCATTAAAAAAAAAGGCAATTGCTTTTCCCTAAGTTTAGTGACGTATATAAAATAATCACAGAAGAATACCTTAACAATGATACTGCCCTCATCATATCCCAAAGCAACATTATTGGACCCCCTAAGACTGGCCACACACCACACTCTCTCCATTCCATAATTTAATGTGCTTTCCAGACGGTAGGTGCTTGAATGCCAAATACGAACTGTTCCTGAAAATAAATATGAAGTAATTAAGTTTTGGTTTAAATATTTAATATAAACTTTCACACACTGGTCAGTAGCACACACAAAAAAATCTCTCAACCCATATAAGAATCATTTCTCAGTATCTTAATAACTAAACTTTTAGGATATATTATATATGTTGTTTTAAAAATATAGGCAAATAAGAGAAAACAATACAAGAAATTTTACATAAAATTAGCAACCCAGAAAATGATTAACTGAAAAGTCAATTACATCAGTGTAAGGAAGGTTCCAAAGGCAAATCAACACAGATCTCTTGGCTACTTTTGACACTGCTGACATCCTTTTTTCTTGAAATTCTCTTTCTGTAGTCTCATAGTGCTCCTTCAACATATCAGACCACTCTTTCTGTCTTCCCTGTTGAATTCTTTTACTCCTCACATCCTATTAAATATTGGAATTCTAGAAGATTTATTAAATTTGGTTCTCTTCTCTCTCTACATTTTCACTTGATAATCTTATCTACCTCCTATCTTCAATCACTACCACTATGTAGATGATTCCAAATCTACATCTCCATTCTCAATTTCTCTCCTGAGAACAAGGCAACATTTCCAAATGTCACTGACAAACTTTACCTACATGTCTCACTGGCACAACAAATTCAACATATTCAAAAGAATTTAAATTATCCAGGAAATTGTGGCAAAGCCAAAAGTTTCCCTGAGTATAGATTATATATATATATATGTATACACACACACACACACACACATGTATATATACATATATGTGTATATATATATATATATATATATATATATATATATATGCATAATTGCAATTCTCATTCGCTACTTTGAATTTGAAGCCAAAAGCATCTATGCCTGATATTCCTTGAAGCCTACGTTCCAAACAACCAGAAACTCAATAGTCTATTATTTAGCTAAGGCAAAGGAAGCTCAGAAAAGTACTTGGGCACCAAATATCTTTATTAAATTATTTAAAGTGTTTACCAACTAAGTTTAAGTCAAAAAGAATGGGAACTTATATTCAAAGAAGAGATGAAAACTGGTAATAATACTATACTTGTAGAAGTCTTTTAAAAAACAAACTGTCCTAGCTTTATTTACTTTTAGTATATTAAAAGTCCAAGGTCTAAAACAAAAGGAAGGCTCATCCCACCACATCCTGTCTTGGTTAAACCACATCTGGAATTATATCCAGTTCTGGGCACTGAATTTTAAGAAAAATCTAGAGAAATAGAAGGGAACCCTGCAGGACACACAGGATGGTGAGTAGGCTGTAAATCATGACATATGAGGACAAGTTCAAAGAACAAGGAATGTTTAGACAAGAAACACTGAAGGAAAGAGGGGATAGAACATGATTGTTGTCCTCAAATATTTGAAGTGTTGTCAAGTAGAAGACGAATTAGATAACGAATTAGATAATCTGATAATCCCCAAGTGGCAGAACTAGAATCAATGGGCAGAAAATATAGGAAGGCAAATTTCAGTTTAATATATGGGAAAATGGTTCTAATTAGAGCTGACCAAAAATAGAATGAGCTGACTTAGCAGGGAAATCAGTTCTCATCACTGAAAGTCTCCATAAAGAGACTGGTTATATATATATGACTGGTTTGAAGATCTGAGTTTCAATGGGTATCTGACCCCTAAAGTCCCTTTCAACTTCAAGATTCTATGATTCTGTTACTCATCCCTGACTCCTTCCTCTCTCTCATGCCATGTATTCAATAACTCACTAAGTCCTATTTTCACAATTTCTCCTACATCTGTTCTTTTCTCCATTATCCAAGGTTCCACCTCAGTTCAAGTTCTCATTACCTCTAACTTAAACTGATGAAAAAGCCCAACTAGTTTCCCTGAACCCATTCTCTTGACCCTCTAGTTTACCCTAGAGTAGTATCAAATTCCTAAAGTGTATATATAATACACAGTATATATAAAGTATACATAACATATGAAATATGCCTAAAGTATAGTTCTGAACCTATCACACCATGGTTCCTCAATTACAACCCATAAAAATAAAGTCAACACTCCTTTGCCTGGCACTCAAGATCCACTATGATCTGGTTTCAATCTATCTTTCCACACTGTCTCTTCCTTCCTATCTATATCTTCCATGTGACCTACGCTCAATTTAATTGTACTTGCTGATGCTCAAAATGCCCTGCAGTTCTCTAACTCAATGGTTTCCCTTCCTCCTAAAGGATTTTAATTCCTACTCAATTCTTCAAGGCTCAATTCAAATGCCTTCCCTTCCATGAAATCTGCTGTCCTCAATTTCAAAAGTAATCTTTCCCTTCTCTAATGTTTATACCTCCCTTACTGTAGTTTCAGATTATATCTTGCATGATACTTGAGTTTGACTGTTTTATCTCCCCATCATGGTACATTTGGATGTCATCTGATAAATGTATAAATGGGGAAAAAATTGGCTAGTCAGAGAGAAACAATGAGAAAGAACTGATAAAAAAAAAAAACATGCATTCAATCAGTACCCACAGAATGTCAACTAGAGTATATTTCCCAGAAGGTTGATTTATGAAAAGACATAGACAAGAGTTACATGATATGAGCAAGTATAGATGGGTTGCAATTTGCAACACTGTAAGACATACATTTGATGAAATAACACAATTTATTGAAATACTAGAAAGCAGCCTACAGGAGATTAGACATTATTTTTTATTCTTTGTGTTACCCACAGTGCCTAGTACATAAGAGATGTTTAATAAATATGTGCAGAGTGAATGAATAAGGTTAGGTCTTATCAGTACCAGCCTCCTGCTTCTACCGACAGAGGAATCCAAACGTACCAAAACTATAATTTAGCCATAATCTAACTAAAAACTGTGTAATTCAATGTGACTAAATTTTAGAAGCACATTAAATGCTTACTATGTGAAAAATACTGAAGCAGTAGTGAAATATCAAGACACCAACCACAATGCAGGAACATTTTCCTCATATACATCCATTTAATAATAAAAAACAAAAATATGTATTTTAAACTTACCATCTTCTGAACCTGTGATGATGATTGGCAACTCAGGATGAAAACTGGCACAAGACACATTTTGAGCATGCCCTTCTAGTGTTTGCACACATGTTTTATTCTGCAATATTATGGATAGAAAGAAAACTTATCTGTCCATAGAAATATGTGATACAGAAGCTCTTAAAACAAATAGTAATCTATACCATGCCTGAAAGTAAAAAGAAGTAATATCCTATTTGAAGAGGCACACACACAAAAATTCTTATTTCTATCTGAGTATCTCTATTCCTACGATAATAAACCTTTCCTTTGTAAACTAACATATCTGTAGTGAGCTGTCTTAAAAATAGCATGATGTTATTTTTAATATGTAAGCTCATGGACTTAACATAATTAAGTTTAAATATAAGTATGAATATTAAGTATGCTCACAACCTAAGACTGGTAATCTAAAGCCACATCACATTAATCACTTCTGGATATCTGTCAATGTGACAGTCAGAAAATGGATGTGTGATTAAGAAAATCATAGAAACAGAATGAAAAAGGAAATGAAGTTCACAACTGAATGACTAGTGAAGTGACATGCATGAAGGAAAGTATACTATCTCTGCCCATACAACAAAATCATTCCTCTATTTTCTCAATTGTTTTTTCAAGAGTAAGTCTGCCCATGAGGTCAATGAAAGCTGAAAACAATCACTCATATTAAAGTGTTAATCTTTCTGCTTTACTGATTCAAAGAGAATATAAAAATATATTTATCTCTTATACTTAAAAATAATTGGATTTTTGTCTTACTCTATGACTTGATTTTTCTAAGAGTTGTTTAAACACAAACCCAAAATTAGTCTAAATATGAAATTGAGCAAGCCAAAGTTTCAACCTCTATTTAAGTAAAAAATGCAAACAAACTAATTAAATCTGAAACATTTTTAAGTAATGGTATAATAAAGGTATAATTTTTACCTGGTAGTCCCATATTTTAACAAGGCGATCGTCTGCTCCTGAAATGAGGTATGGTTTGTCACCACCACTATAGTAATCAATGCAGTTCACTCCCTTCTCATGGCCCTCCAAAGTAAAGTTAGGTGAGGAAGAACCAAGCTGCCATACCTTCAAAGAAAAAAGAAATATTTGTTTTTACTTTTCAGAATCTAGTATTACTACACTAAAATGGTATCACTTTAAAGAATATATTTAATTTTTTAAAAAAATGTCCTTCTAACTTTCCCTGAATTCCTCATTGTTGTTGGCTTTTTGGAGGGAATGGGGGATGAGGGAGAAGCACTCAGGGGACAAAATGAGTACATCAGAAGTACACTGTTGGGACAGAATTAGGACCTCTGTTCCAATGGGCACACAATGAGAAATTTTATCAGAGAAAGGCAATAAAAAACAGAAGTGCATGTTTGCAGGGAAGCTTAATCTTAGAAACATTCAAAGTAAATTTAAAATGTATCATAAAGATTTGTAAAAGGGGAGGAATTCTGGCAGAGTAGGTCAGAATACTGCCTCAAAATGAACACAGAGAAGCAAAAGTAAAGAGATAAAACAGCTGTCCTACTAAGATTATGTCAATAATAAAAATAACAAAAAAATGATTACATCAAGACAAAGAAAAAGCTTTTGATAAAGTGCAATACTCATTTCTACTAAAAAAAGACTTGAAAGTATAGGTATAAATGGATCTTTCCTTAAACTGATAAAATGCATTTACCTAAAACCACCAGCAAGCATTATTTGTAATGGGGATAAGCTAGTGGCCTTCCCAGTAAGATCAGGTGATGCCTGAACAAGGATGAACAAGAAACAAGGATACCCACTGTCACCAACATTATTCAATATTGTATTGGAAATCCTAGCAATAGCAATAAGAGAAGAAAAAGAAATAGAAGGAATCAGATTTAAAAATGAGGTAATAAAACTATCTTTTTGAAGATATTATTAGGATATACCTGGAAAATCCCGAAGATTCAACTAAAAAGTTAGTTGAAATAATAATTTTCGCAAAGTAGCAGGACATAAAGTAAACCCACATAAACCATCAGCATTGCTATATACCACAAACAAAATCCTTCAAGAAGAGATCGTAAGAGATACCACATTTAAAATAATTCTAGACAGTATAAAATATGTGGGAGTATACCTGGCAAAACAAATCCAGGAACTATATGAATAAAATTATAAAAAACTTTTTATACATAAATCAAGATTTAAATAATTAGAAAAAGATTAACTGTTCATGGGTAGGCAGGGCCAATATAAAAAAAAGAAATGACAATTTTACCTGAATTTAAAAATCCAATGCCAAACCAATTAAATTACCAAAATATGATTTTACTGAGTTAGAAAAAACAATAACAAAATTCATTTGAAAGAACAAAAGGTCAAGAATATCAAAAGAACTAATGGGGAAAAAAAATGTAAAAGGAGGTCTTGCAGTACCAGATCTTAAAACTATGTTATAAGATTGCAACCATCAAAACCATATGGAACTAGCTAAGAAACAGAAAGACAGATCAGTGGAACAAAGGAGACATAGAACTTAGAGACATAAATGACTGTAGTAACTTTGTATTTGATAAGTGTAAAAATTTAAGTTTTGGGGATAAGAATTCGTTTATCTGGTAAAAATTGTTGGGAAAGCTGGAAAGCAGTCTGGCAGAAATTGGGTACAGATCTATATCTTACCCAATTTACCATGATAAGGTCAAAATAGATATATGACCTAGATATATGGAGAGATATTATAAGACTATTTGAAGAAAATTGGATATATTTCTTATCAGACTTGTGGATAGGTGAACAATTTATGAATTAAAAAAGACACAGAGGGCAGTGTGATGTGTAAATGGATAATTTCAATTACACTAAATTAAAAAAGTTTTGTACAAAAACAAATGTGATCAAGATTAGAAGGAAAGCAGAAAATTGGAGGTAATATTTATAGACAGTTTCTCAGATAAAGGTCTCATATCTCAAATACACATAGAACTCTGTCAAATCTATAAGAATGAGTCATTTCCCATTTGATAAATGGTCAAAAGATATGAATAGACAGTTTTCTGATGAAGAAATCAAAACAATCTACAGTCATATAAAAAATGCTAACATTATTGATTAGAGAAACGAAAATTAAAATAACCTTGAGGTATCATTTCATACCTATCAGATTGGTTAAAGTAACTGAAGAGGAAAGCAACAAATGTGGAGGGGATATGGAAAAATTGAGACATTAATCCACTGTGGGTGGAACTGTGAACTGATCCAACTGTTTTGGAAAGCTATCTGGAATTATCCCCAAAGGGTTATTAAGTTGCCTATACCTTTCAACCCAGCAATACCACTACTAGGTCTGTTTCCAAAGATGATTAGGGAAAAAGGAACTTATATGTTCTATAATATTTATGACACATCTTTTTGCAGTGATAAAGAACTGGAAATTACAGGGATGCCCATCTATTGGGAAAAGGCTGAACAAGTTGTGGTATATGATTTGATGGAATACTACCATGTTATAAGAAATGATGAGTTCGATGAACTTACCAAAACATGGCTAGACTTGCATGAAATAATGAAGAGTGAAATGAGCAGAAACAAAAGAATGTTGTATATAGCAGCAATATTGTTTTAAGAACAACTCTGAGTAACTAAATAATTTTTACTACAAATATCCAAATCAACTACAAAAGACCTATGAAGACACTATGTGCATCCAGAGAAACAACTAATAAAAGTATGTTCAGAATGACAGTATACACAAACATACACACACATATATTTATGTCTAATGGTAGTCATGGGGGGGAAAGAGTTAGATGACAATGGAATAGCATAGTTCCATAATGCATATGTATGGACACATACATAGTTGTACATATTGCAGTTTCACATGCAATCATTTTTTCTTATTCTACTATGTCATGGAAATGATTGTTTTATTCCTTAAGTTCAAAATTTTAAAAAATAATAAAAAAAGAACAGGTAAAAGCACACATCTGAGTGGGAGTGGGGAGGGGGTGCTGTTTGATGTTGGATTGCTTCCTACCAGAACAACGAAGTAAGTTGGGATTGGAGTACACAATAATTTGCTTTCTTGGTAGCCTGAACATTACAATGGCTAATGAAGTTGTGCTAGACACATATCAAAGTTAAGTAAGGTATACAAGTTACTCGGCATTCTTGTGGTCACCGCTAAAAGACTTAACACTTCCTACAAAAGATACATGTAAAGCTTATGGAAAGGAATTTAAGTGGTTCCTTCCAAAGAAAAAAGCTACTTTTTTAATAACCTCAAAGGGAATGGAGGAAACAAATATTAACGAGAATAGGAAGTATTCAATCATGCTATACCAGAACAGAGAAGTACAAATAAATCATTCACTCAATAGCCATTTGCAATAGACTTCATAGAGGATATAAAAATATATAAACAATTTAAAATTTGCTATTTCAGTGTATATACTATCTAGTAGGACAGAATGATAATATCCAGAAAGGAAACTTGAATATTTCAATTCTTTGCCATAAACAAGGAAAAACAGAAGGGGGAGGGCGAGAAAATCAGAACTCAGAGCTACAAAGGAACTTTATTAAAGTCATGCAATTCAGCCCTCTCACTTTACAGATAAGAAAACTCACATTCAATAAAGTTAAGAGACTTGGTCAAGGTTACATGGCTATTAAATAGCTGCGAATGGACTTGATTGCATGTTTAAATCCTCCAATGTTCTTTGCACTCGATTAGGGCTCACATGGAAGGAAAGGTCCAAATCATAGCATTTTGTATGAGTTGAACAAGGGTTTAAAAAATGATCAAGACAATAAGTAAATTAGTTGAAACATTAGAGGCAAGCAACAACCAACGTCAGAAACATGAGTTTTAATTTATGTTACAATGCTAAGAAAAATAATTAAGAAAAACAGGTATCCGGATTTAAAAAAACAAAGACAATAGTATATATAGCAGAGAACAACAACATTGTTAAAAAGCAGACAAGACAGGGAACCAGTAATCTAGAAAAGGTTTTGACATTTTTGAAAGTTTGCTAACATGTTCCACATGATTGCACTTGTATAACCTATAATCTGATTGTTTACACTCTCGGGGATGGAGGAGAGGTGGGAGGAAGAGAGAAAATTTAGAACTCAAATTTTTTTTTTCAAATGTTAAAAATTGTTTGAAAATGTGATTAGAGGAAAAAATAAAATATTATATATTAAAATTTACTAATAGCTAAAAACCAATACCCTAGAACACCTAAACTTTTAGTTACAATCCTACATTAGGTGCTGCGTCATTTTAAAAAGAGAAATTATACTTTTGATTCAAAATAAAAGGACATATTTGACTTCAAAATTAGCTTTTGAGAAGCATTTTTAAAATACTAATTAACCTCTGTGGAGATGAAGAACCCTCTAAAATTCACTAGTCAACACAAACATGTCTACTGTACCTTGATAGTTCTATCCAAAGAGGCGCTGGCAAACTGATTATTGTCCTTGGGGTTGATAACAATCTGCATAACATAGTGAGTGTGTCCTTCAAACACCTGTGAGCAAGACCATTTTTTATCCCAATCCCATAGTTTAATGAGCATGTCATCTAGGTTAAAAAAAGGAAGAAAAATTTTCAAGTTAACCTGTTTATATTATAGTCACTGTCCTTACAAAGACTTAAAAAAGCTTACTACTCAATCATTCTAAAATGGGGGGAAAAATGCAAATCATACCTTCAAAAGAACAAAAATAAAATCAGTGACTGAACATTAACTTTTTAAAGCATATATGTAAATTTTATAGAATAATATAAGCAAGTATAAGCATTTTCTGAGAAAATTCAAAGAAATAATAACTAAGAGAAATAAATATGACTGGAGGCTATAGCTCTGTATAATTGACTAGAGGATATCACTAGCTCTGCAGGAATCTGAAATGGCTATTATGATGAAAAAGACATTACTATCAAAGTATGAAAGAACTAATCATTAATGTTCACATCTTGATTTTAATTTTTAAATGGCTTAAATGTTCATAACCAATCTAATGACATTCATTTTACAGAAGGCCTCTAAAAAACTCACTGTTTTCTGCACAATGTTAATAAGCAATGCTAGTCTAACTATAAAAGTAAAATTGACTAGGAAGTGGAAATCTGCCAAGACTTTATTCATCAGCATATAAATGAGCTTTCTGTTTGGCAAATGTTTGAGCACCCAGACCTTTGGGTCTTCCTATTTCAGTTATCACTTTTCAAATTCTAAAGCACAGTTGATATTTCATTAAAAACACAAAAGTAGTTAGCGAATTTAAACATTCCATATGCTAGTGGATGTTAGAAATTTCAACTGGAACAGCAGTAAAAAAACAGGATTTCTTAGTGAATGGAAAATGAATAACCTAGAGAGTTTGGGATGATAAAGAAGTATATTATATAATGTCTTACCACTACTAGTGAGAATGAAAGGCTGAGTTGGATGGACAGCAATACAACGAATGTAGTCTGAGTGTGCTTCAAACATATGAACTCTCTCCAAAGTGTTATAGTTGAAGACTCTGATTTGCATGTCATCCTAGAGAGAAGAGTAACAAAAATTTCCAAATTAAAACTGAAAGTAAATTGAACAAAAGCCTCATTATAGGCACAAGTAATAAAGCTGAGCCTTCAAAAAATTTCACTGATGAATAAACAAGATAGAAAAAGAAAATTCTGGAAATAATAGACATATTTGTCAAGCAATTCAGAAAAAGATAAAAGGAAAGGAAAGTACTCTCAAAGACTTGGACTACTTACTGCTCCTGTGACTACCCAATTCTTCCTTGCAACAAACTTTGCTGCTCGAACAGGAAGATCACATACTTCAAATGTCTTCACCAGAGTCTTAAAATTTTAAAAGAAAGAAATATGCTGAAGTTACGATAAAATGAAAAATATTTTCTGCTAGCTTAGGAACAATGAACTCGGTCAACTGCAGATGACAAGAGACCAAAAATGATATATATGAAAAACATTCTAATTCTATCATTTATCTTTTTTCCCCCATATCTTGTCAAGTGTATTTATTATATCTGATATGATTTAGATCAGTGGTGTTAAATTTAAATAGGAATGACCCTTGCAGGCAAAATATTGACTTAGAAATCCACAAATTAACATTATCTATGTTATCTAGGTAATGTATTTTATTCTGTTAAACATTTCCCAATTATATTTTAATATGTTGGCTTTTTTCCTCCTTCTTCCCTTCCAGCTACCTTTCTTCCTTCCAATTGGATCCCCCTGTTTGGACCTAATGAAATCTTTATTTTTTAAACTGTTATTTTTTAAATAACAATCTATGTAAATTTAAATTAGTAACAAGAGATGGCCAGTAATTAAAATTGAAGAGTCACAGAAATTAATTGCAATATCATATTAAAAGGAAAAAAGTTAATTTTCTTTATTCTTCAGCACCTGCTACTAATATATAATTTAATTACAGTGATGGAATTTTATCCTTTAATTTTAACAATAAGCTGAAGAAAGCATTAAATCTGACACCATTTTCTATCTTGCAAAATTTAATAATTAAAACCACCAAATCAAAAAATAGAGTAAGTGGTCCAATCTATAATGTGCTAGATGACATTTAGATAAAATTAATGCTCTTTTAACTGACAAAAATGAGTTAGTGTTTTATGGAGCAAACAGTCTTTTCAAATTTGCTAATAAAGACAATTTGCTTAAAACTATAAAATTAGTTTTCATAGTTGTACCTCTTGCCTCCTTTTAAAATATGTCTAGGAAAACAGGGACAGAAATGCTAATTAATGGTTTAAACATATCTAACAGATCTGCAAAGGCATTTGTAGAAAGCCTTTAAAGTCAAATTAATTAATTTTGATCAGAAAAAACAAGACTAGGTTGCCATCCTTATTCCCATCACTCATTCTGCAAGATTCCTATAGAAGGAATGTGTTGCGAATAGCAATGATGTGGTATCTGAGGGAGGTCCCTAACGTAAAAAAAAAAATCTTTCAACTATTTTAATATTAGCATGACCTGTCTTAGTATAATTTCTCTGTTGTCATTTGCCAGAGTAGTACAGCAGGGCAGCTAAGTGGCACAGTGAATAGAGCATTGGATCTGGAGTCAGGAAGACCCTGAGTTAAAATGTAGCCTCATATACTTATTAGCTGTGTGATCCTGGCAAAATCACTTAACCCTATCTGTCTTAGTTTCCTCATCTATACAATGAACTGGAGAAGGAAATGGCAAACCACTCCAGTATCTTTGCCAAGAAAACCCCAAATGGGGTCATGAAGAGTCAGACACAACTGAACAATGAATTAAAACATCATCTTGTTTCTACTTTGTAGAAATAGGTGGGCAGAAAGGAAACAGCTGGAAAATAAGCAACCCCATCCCTAAGAATTCTTCCTCTTCAAAGTTTTTGGGTCAATATTTTCACAAATAGATTATTCCTGATTAATCTTTATTTTACCAGTACATTACATAGATATGAAGATATGCACAAAATAATTAAGTACCTAAATTAAGATGCTCATAGATAACTTTCCAAAGTTTTATAGATAACTATTCTTTGACATAGTTCTAAAATAAAAACATTTTTTCAGGTATACTCTATTATCCACTGTAATAGAGGAATATATCAATAGATAATTTGTTTTTAACAAAATACATTTCCTTTGAATCTTTCTTCAAGCAACAGGTCAGGAATAACTGGAATTAATGAGTTTGCTATAAGACAGTTGTCAAATCTGCTTATAAAACTCCTTAAATTAGGTCAAAATGTAATTGGGAAATGGTTAACAAAACAAAAAATGCAATACAATATTAAAATGTTAAGTTGTGGTTTTCTATGTCAGTAAGAGCTCCACAGGGGTCCAGTTCAATTTGAGTTTGACACCACTGCTCTATAATAGCAGTTCTATAACAGCAAACTTATTTTTCATTTCCGCCCAGAAGACTCACACTAACAATGGTTTATGTGAACATGACGAACTCTGTTTAATGAAAGATCCCATACAAGTGTTAAGTTCTCAGGTTTCTGAGCTATGACAATTCACAAAGCAATTCATTTCCCTTTACAACTTGCCACCATCTTGGAGCACTCTTTACCAAAAAACCAGTTATAAAACTCAAACAAATTTTAAATAACATACCACATTCTATTAAGACATTGTACTGCATTAAATATAATTAAAGCAGAATATAGGAGCAATGGCCCTCTCAGATGTCACCGCATTAGAAAAAGTAAAATTCTTTTAAGTAGCCCTATCTACCCCTGCAAAAAAAAAAAAAAACTTACCTTTCCTAAGCCAAAATAACAAGAACCATGATGGAATTCTCCTTTGTATTGTTTTATTAAGCTTCCACATTAACAAAGATTAGATTCATTGTGTCAATCTGGGTGTCCTTTCAAAATCATTAAGACTGGATTCTAGCAAGCTAGAAATTTGGGACACAATTTTGCAAAGAATAGGAATAGGAATTATAAATGTGTTTTCCTCAATCCTACTTTGAAGTCCTTTCCCTATAAATACTAAAAATCAAAGTGTTCTCTCTCAAATCTTCTTTTAGCAGAGAGCAAAAATGCAAACACAATTTCTGAGAAGACACACAAAAGGAATTTTTGCACAGAAGGGGAACAGGAAACTGGATATACTGAATGGCAGATACTACATAGCAAATATATCCAGATTTGAGGTCTCTAAGATCATTTTTGAAAAGATCATCATATAAGGGTATGGAGAGATAAGAAAATCCTCAACAGCCTTTACAATCATGACATTTTCATTAAGTAAAACAGCAGAGCAGAAGAAAAATCAAAATAGTAACTTTGTGAGGCATCAAATAGAATGCAAGGAAAATGGTAAAAAAAAAAAAAAAGTCTGCTGGTAATAATGATGCGGTAGGAAGTTAATCAATGGTAGAAATTAGTCAATCAAGCAATACAGACCCAGGGCCTAAAAGATTCTCTGAATGATACGGAAGGGAAATCCCTGCCCTCAAGGAGATTACAGTACAGAAAAGTAGACAAAACAAAGAAATGATGAGAGTAGACAATATAAGATATAATTTCCAAATTGTGGGGCAAATACATGAGTTCAACAAAAATTAAACAGATGTTTATATTTGATCCCAGAGGTAATAGGAAGCCAATGGAATCAAATGAACAGAAGGGTGACATGGTCAGACCAGTGCTTTAGAAAATCATTTTGGTAGTCAGAGATTAACATAACAGAGGCTCAAAATCCAGGGCTCTGTTCATTGCACCAACTAGATTGGAAGTGAGGATATTGATTAGGAGACTACTTGTTTCCAAACAGAAGAGAGGTGATAAGAACTTGAAGTAGGTTAAAAGCCTTGAAAGTGGAAAGGAGGGGATAGATTCAAGAGATGCTCTGATGGGTAGAACTGACAAGATTTGGCAAATGATTGGAAATGAGGGGTAAAAGTGAGTCAAGAATGATACCATAGTCCCTTCCATGGTTCTAATTCTTATTTACAACATGAATAATGTAAAAACATATTTAATATGAATGTATACATAGAGCCTATATCACACTGCATGCCATCTTAAACAGAGGGAGAAAATTTAAAACTCAAAAACTTATGGAAGTGAATGTGAAAACCAAAGATAATAAATATTTTCAAATAATTAAAAAAAAAGAATAACACCAAAGTTGCAAACTTAGGTGGACCTGAAAGATGGTAGTGTCCAACATAGAAATAGCAAAGTTTAGAAGTAAGGTGACTATGGTGAAGAATTCAGTTTTGGACATGTTGAATTTGTGAAGCTTTAGAGAAATACAGTTTGAAATATCCAGACATTTGGAAATATGCCCCTGACATGCTAAAAAGACTAAGGTTATATATAGCAATGTGATAGTCACCTACATTCCAGATATATAATCTACTATATTAATAATAATGTATTTGTGATCAAGAATTGACTCTCCTTGCTCTACATCCTATATATTCTCTTACAAGATACAAATATATTGCATAACAATATCTAAGTCAGTAAAACTAATTTTTAAGATTATCAGAAATTTTTTGTAAACGTATATATTTAACAACTTTGATGAATTCACTGTGAGAATCTATCAATATATCTTTTACTTTTACGCTGAGCATACACTAATACACTTTATTTCTACTTAAGTGCTCTTAAAAAACATATCCTTACCTGTGTTTCATGATTCCAAACACAGACACTGCCATTGTAAAGACTAGCCAACATCCATGGCTCTGTAGGATGCAAATCAACGCTCTTGACACGATCAGATCGAGCAGTTAACTTTCTCTTGATATCAAGTCTAAGAGGCTATGGAGAAATTAAAAACATTAAATTATTAAAATACAATCAGTTTTCCAAGAAGTTTCCCATCTTATATAAAAACTCTATTATATTCTAGTTTTTTTTCTTCATCACACAAAATTCAGAAAAATTTTCAGGTTTAGTATTCCTATTTTCTCTCCTACCACAGAAAACACAAATATATGGAAATGTTCACGTGGCCAAATCTTAAGCCTAACTATCTGACCAGTAATCCTGATTCCCTCTTGTAATTTTGTGCTTCTATAATTTGTCCTGACCAAAAAAAAAAAAAAGTAACTGTTATTTTAAAGAGTACAAATAATATTAAATTGTAATTATACATAATAAATTATATAAATAAAAGTTTAATATATATTTATTATATATGTATGTATGTAATTACGAAAGCCTTACATAAGTTCAAGTAATAGAACTGTTTTGGCAAAAATAATTAAATGTTAAACAATTTAAAGGAAAATTGATTTGTAAGAGAAAAGTGTAATACACAATCACCAAAGGATTCTGGAGTTCACATGAAAATATTTATTATGATACTTTATGGGCTTTGGTACTTTGATTCGTTTGAGTCTAGAACTTATAATACATGTCTAGCTTCAAAAATGGTCTAAAAATTTATCTGCAGAGTAGTCATATTCCATAACTATCAAATCCTTAGCTTTCCTACTACCTAACAATGATGACATAGGAGACTTATGGGTCATTTTGGTCAAGACACCAACTTGAAAGAAAATGTCTATAAACATAAGGAAATCCGTTTGTACAGAAATCCATTTTATTATATCTTTAACATTTCTTGAAGTCCTCACAGAAAAACTTTTTTACATATTTTTCTTAATTTGTCAAATTTTGTACACATTTCTCAATTTGACAATTTACTTATTAAGTTCTTACTACACAACGTGCTAAGCACTGGAGGAGCTACTAAGAGTATTATGTAGTGCCTGTCTTTAGGAAACTTGCAATTTACTATCATAATATAACACAGAAATAACTTTAATATAAAATAATGTGTCAATTGAATAAGAGATGTAAATAAAGTTCCATAAGAGGTTTAAGAAGGAAAGACTCATTAAAGACTGCAAAGATCAAGAGAGGCCTTATGACAGAACAGTTATTTAGCTGATCTTTAAAGAATGAAAGAACCAGCAAAAAATAACACTTCAGGAATACAGAATAATATGAGTAAAGTTATAGGGACAAGAAAATGCAGGACATGTAACCGAAGAGGTAAACAGTCTGGATCAAAAACAACATAGCAGAGGAAGTAGTACAACATGAGTTGTCTTAACTTTAATTTTCCAAACATCTGTTGGCATGATCTCTCTGCCAAAAGCAGAGCAGCTAAATCTTGGTTTCTTTAATAAATACACTGCTCACAAGGGAAAAACAAGGGTGACTGCTATTCTAAATCTGATTCTAAATAAAAAAGGAAAAACTAGATGCTGAAACAGATGGAAGGGAAATCTTGGGAAAGGGAAGTGATCACTCTGAGAATGAGATGAAACATAGCATAGTGGACTGAGTGCTGGACTTTAAAGAGTAAGATATGGGTTCAAATTCTACCTCTGATCCTTACTAGATGCATGATCCTGCACAAATCATTTAAAAAGGTCACAGCCTCAGTTTCTTCATCCATAAGACAGAGTTAATAATAAGTGTAGTATTTACCTTATGAGGTTATTATGAGAATCAAATGAGATTAGGTAAAGCAATCTGCAAACTTTATAAGTGCTTTATAATTTTTTATTAGTATTAGTTACTGCTATAACATTTCTGTTAATTTCGTTTAGCCCAACATTCTAACCTGGTTAAAGAGCCCTCTGGATCCCAACTCTGTCATCCAATGTGGATTAGAGATACTGTCTACCTTCCTGTATCTACAAATACAAGAAGCATGCCATTTTTCCCCTTATTCAAGTCATTAATAAAATATTAAAGAGCACAGGGCCAAGTTCAAACTATTAGAGACCTCTAAGTCGTCACTGAACCATTAATGAGTATTCCTGGTTTTAGTCATTCAACCGTTCTGAATCCACTTTGCTTTACTCTCATAAAACCAGTCCACATCTATGACAGCATGAGACACTTAGTCAAATACTTTGCTGAAACCTAGAAAAACTATTCTGTAGCAAAATTAATTCTCTGAAAAAATCCAGTGACATTACTTTGGCATAACCTAGTTTTGATCAAGCTATTCCAGGATAATTATCTTTTCCAGATTTTCATTAACCATATCTTCGATAATACATTATAGAACTTTACCAGAAATCAAATTCAGGCTATAATATATAGACTATTCCCTTTTTTGAAAAGTTAGAATGATATTATTTGCTCTTTTTCAGTCCTCTACTATCCCAAAAATTCCAAATTAATATTCAATAATCACAATCACCACAACTACCCTGGGATGTAATTTGGAGAAAACAGTATGACGAAAAGCTTCGGTCATGCTATTTGAGAAGTGGTTGAAATAATTGTTATTTAGTCCAAAGAAGAATTAGTGGCGGATAAGATTACTTGGGAGAGGGGGTCATATGGAAGATGGATTAGTCTTGTTCTTTTTGGCCCAAAATGACAGAACCAAAAATTCTGATAAGAAGTTACAGAAAGGTAGATATCTGCTTGACATACGCAAAAAAAAAAACCCAAAAAACATACCAAAAAAGCTATCGCCAAGTAGAATAGGATGGTCTGGGAGACAACGAATTTCTCCTCTCTAGAGAACTTCAAGCCACCTAACATTCCCTTCATTTCACTTCAAAACATCCACTGCAATACGTTCCTCACTATCTTGGGCTTTCCCTGTTTTCTTCACATACTTTTTCTCCCTTCTAATACTTCTCTATGCTTTCTTGATTCCATCCACTCCAGCTTCCCTCAGCAATTCCCCCAAGTGGCTCCTTTCCCTCTACCTACAAACATGCTAATTCTCCCCTATTTTAAAAAATGATCTCTCTATACTGCTACTCCATTGAGCTATATCCTGGCTTGTTTTTTTTTTAATGTCTTCTCATTGCCAAATTCCTGAAAAGAATTGTTACCCCTGCCTCTATTTCCTCATCGCTCATGAACTCTATACTCCCTCCCTTGTCACTTAACCCAAACTACTCTTCTGAATGTCACCACATAGCCTCTCCTTACTTTTCAACTTCCTTGATTTCTGTGGCATCTGATGCTACTGACTATACAATTATCTTGGAACTTTGTCCATCTTGGGCATTAGTAACACTTGGCTTTCAGTAAGCATCTATTATTTTCTAGATAACAAAGGAAGATACAAAGCTCAGGTAAGACAAAGCCCATGCCCTCATGAAGCTTATAGTCTAGTAGGTAAATAAAACACAATTAATGCATTATATAGATGTCTATACAAAATAACATGTTATATGACGTCCTGAGGGAAGTTTCATAAAAAAGTGGTACTTAAACATCTCCATAACCAAAAAGGAACAGTTTCTCTGTACAAGTTAGACCACATTTGTATTATTATATTTAGATGCTACATTTTAAGAAGGAAATTGACAAGCTAAAAGGGAGGTAGAAGGACTCATAACCATGCCATAAATGGGATTATTGAAAAACTGTTCAAGAGAGTAGATTTAGCATGAATTAGTTTCAAATATTTAAAAAGCCATCATGTGACTGATTTTAGAGAGCAGAAAAAAGACCAGTGGGTAAAATTATAAAAAATGAGCCCAACCTTACAAAAAACTTCCTAAAAATTAGATTTCTCTAAAATTGGAGTAGATTGTCTCCTGGAGTACTAAATGCTCTGTACCTAAAGATGGTTAGACATAAGTTGAACGCTGACTTGCCACAGTAGAAGGAGATTCAGGGACAGGACTAGATTACATCCCTTCAATCTCTTATGATTCTACCTCTGTGGTTGCTATTGACTGTGTAACTTTGGACAAATCATGTCACCTTTTTTAACATACATCTCCTCCTCTGGAAAGATTAAATTTTTCCTAAAATTCTTTCATAACTAAATTATTCTAAGTTCATCATTCTTTGTGATGGGAAAAGGAAAGAAAAAAAGAATTCAACCTGGCAGAAAGACTTCTTTACATTTCCTAAGAGGCAAGAAATGTGCACTTTTGAGGAAACCCTGAATATAACACACCCCCAAACACTTGTAAAGATATTTCTGAGAATGAGAATACTCAAGAGACATTAAAAAGGCAATTGTTGTTTTTAGAAATATAAGGAATGGATAACAGGCATTTTTATATACCAAACTTTTTTAATATAATTCTAAAACACTTTAGTAATGTACACTTCAACATTTCTAGATTTATAAAATTCTAGTTAAAAGGGTTTGGAGACATCATTTTATTAGACTTAATTTGTCCTTTATATACACATAAAAACGCTTGACATTCTTTACTTAACTTTATACCTTTTAAGTACCGTATAATAGGATCAAGTACCTCCAGAGTCGGAAGGTAACTTGAAAAGCATCTAAACGAACACTTTTAATGTAAACTTCGATGGTAACAATATGACTGTCACTTTCATCTCCTGAGAAATGACCCGCCCCGAAAACCAGCCATTATGATACAGTCTTTCAGTCAGCACAGTCCTTGTTTCTCTCTGGGTGTCACCTCTGGTAAGAGCAGCAGCAGACTGAGAGGTCTGCAGAACTGTGCCTAAGTTACTTCATCTGGCCCTGGGACCAACACCGCGAGGTAAGAGCTACAGGTGTTATCGTTTCCACTTCACATATAAGGAAACTGAGTCTCGGAGAGGTCCAATAGTTTACCCACGAGGGAAAGCAGCCGACATCCCGTTTCTCCCACTTGCAGCCCGTCCCGCCTCCCGCTCGCTGTCCGGCCCCCGCCCCATCCCTCCTTCGGGAGTCGGTGGTCCCACAACACCTGGGCCCGTAACTCCTGCACACAGCCAGGTGGGGACGGCGGGGGCAGGAGCCCAGGGCGCTCCCCGGGGACCGGGGGCCTGTCTCTTCCCCTCCCCCTCTCCCGTCACAGGAGGCCCTGAGGAGATCCCCGGAGCTGCCGTGGCCACCGCAGGCCCTGCAGGGCCAGCGCCGATCCGCCCCGCGCCGAAGTCTCACCATGGCTCCGTCAGCGACGCCCAACTCCCTCGCTCGATGCCGGGTCCCCGGGCCCGCTAGCTCGGGGTCGACGCTGGCACTAGCTGAACACTGACCAACTGACTGACGTGGAGCTTCCGGGAGGCCGGCTCTCGCGAGATCTGGCGTCTCAGCACGGGAACGCCGGGCCTAACCTCGCGAGAGTTTTCACGGCGCCGGGGCTCGGGGTTCACCTTCCTCCTCACCCCCGACACCTCACTTCCGTCCGTTGCCTTGGCAACCCACCCGGAGCCCGGCCGCCTCCCGGAGCCCGGCCGCCTCCCGGAGCCCGGCCGCCTCCCGGAGCCCGGCCGCCTGCCGGAGCCCGCTGCGTGGTTATTCGGCCTCCCCCGGCCTGGGATCCCGAGGTTCCGCGGCAGTGCAGGGAACGTGGAGTGCGGGAGGAGAGACATCCCCGCGATGCCCCAGGCGGCCGGAGCGGAGGAGCGAGGGAAGACCGGGAGGAAAACCTTCGTGGTGCCCCGCCGGGCGCCGTTCCTGTTCTCTGGTCCCTGAGGAAACAGAGGCAGCCCGGCCCGGTGGAGCGACCGGGCCTGTGAAGAGGCCTTGGAGACCCAGACCCAGACTCCAGGCCCGACTGCCACGTCCCCCCAGAGGGTGTGGAGATGGAGGGGATCTTAGAGATCACCCGGGCTCGGCCTCCCCACCCCTGAGAGAAAGCAACGACCAGAAAGGGCCAAAAGCCTTTGCCCTGGTTGGGATGGGGCGGGTGGTGCTCGTGAATAGAAAGGGTGGGGTGCGGATCCTGCTTCAGATACTTGGTGACTTCTGACTTCTCAGCCTTAGCTCATCTGTGTGTAGGAACCGAACTAAGGCGGGGGGGCGGGGGGGTTGGGGGGAGGGAGAAACTTTACCCACAAGTGTTGGGGAAAATGCACTTTTTTTTCCTTACTATATCTGTGAAGTAAATGTACCTTTGTAAAACTCTTGGCAACCCAGACGGGTATGTTAAGTGGTTATATGAAGTTGGGGGGCTACTTACTGGCCCTCTAAAATAGGAGAAAGCAGTCAGTGGAGCTTTGAGCTGATGACGTAGAATGAAAAATAACCCCAAGTTTCACAGGGTACTAAGAAGAAGGGAGAGGGGCAGGGAAGGAGGGGAGGTGTAAACGGCCTACCCCAGAAATAGCGAGGCCAGAGCAACCTCTTTAATGTGAGATGGTAAGATAATGTATGAGAAGTGCTTTCCATCTAAGTTTTAACTAAAGTTTGGTAACTGAGCGATTGGGATAATTATTGTATTTTATTATTATTGCATTATATACATTGTAATATTATTATAAATCCGAAACTCCACTAAACCTTACATTCTCATTGTTGGTCTCAGTCTCTGATTCTGTAAAAGATAGGGAGTAGCTCTGACTGTCACTAGCTCTGATATTTATTCTCTCAAAGGTTTTTTTGGGGGAGGAGGAAGAGAAAGATGTAGGCTGTGGTTTGATAACTATTTTTTCAGGGACTTTAAAAGTGGGATACAAATTCCTTGTTCAAGAGGAGACAGATTTTTTACAAATAATTTTTTACTTTTTCCCCCAATTACATTCATTTTTCAAAATTTTGAGCCCCAAAATCTCTCTTTCCTCTCCCCTTTCTTTGAGAGTAAACAATTTGACATGTTATATATGTGCAATTATGCAAAACATTTCCATATTAGTCTTGTGAAAGAAAACAGACAAAAACATGAAAATAAAGTGAAAAATAGTATGCTTCAATCTGCATTCAGACTCCATCAGTTTTTTCTCTGGAGGGGGTAGCATTTTTCATCACGAATCCTTTGGAATTGTCCCAGATCATTGCATTGCCCAGTCATTCACAGCTGATCGTCCTACAATAATGCTGTTACTGTGTGCCATGTACTGGTTTTGCTCACTTGGCATGAGTTCATGTAGGTCTTTCCAGGTTTTTCTAGAATTACCCTGCTTGTCATTTCTTACAGCACAAGAGTATTCCATTATAATCATATACAACAACTTTTTCAGCCATTCCTCGATTGATGGATATCCCCTCTATTTGTAATTCTTTGCTCCTATATTTTTGTACAAATAGGTACTCGCCCCACCCCCTCCTTTTAATCTCTGGGTATAGACCTACTATTTGTTGGTAATCCTGGATCAAAGGATATGCAGTTTCATAACCTTTTGAAACTAGTTCAAAATTATTTTCCAGAATTGGTAAATCAGTTCCCAACTCCACTAACAGTGCATTAGTATCCCAGTTAACCCACATCCTGTCCAGCATTTATCATTTTCCTTTTTGTTATATTAGCCAGTGTGATAGGTGTGAGATGTTTTTGTTTGTATTAAATTGCTTTAATTTTATATTTCTCTAAATAATAGTAATTTAGAGCTTTAATTTTGTATTTAAATAACAATTTAGAGCTTTCTTTATATGACTATAGGTAGCTTTGATTTCTTCTGTTTATACTTTGACCATTTATCAATTGCAGAGTGACTTGGCATTATCAAATTTACTCAATTCTCTATATATTTGAGAAATGAGGCCTTTATCAGAGACACTTGCTGTAAAAAAAAATTCTTCCCAGCTTTCCTTCTGATCTTGATGGCATTTGGTCTTGTTTGTGCCAAAACTTTTTAATTTAATATAATTAAAATTATCCATTGCGTAGTAAAGTATTCTTTGGTTTCCTAATTTGTTTATGGTATCACACTTTATGTCTAAATCAGGTACCCATTTTGACCTTTGCTCAGCGTACCATGTGAGATGTTGGCCTATACCTAGAGTCTTCCATTCGTTTTCCAGTTTTCCCATCAGTTTTTGTCCAATAGTGATTTCTTGTCCCCAAAACTTGGGGCACTAGATTACTATGGTCATTTACTGCGGTGTGTTATGCATTTAATCCATTCCACTGATGGAAACAGATTAAAGTTGGAAATTTGGGGTTTCATAGGAAAGGAGAAGTGACTGACAGAAGCAGAGCGTAGAATCTCGGTCTCTGGATAGCTTTGAGAAGATTCTTCTAGTCTTTGGGAATGAAGGAAGAACAACAGTAGTGATCTTTGGGGAGAAAATCGATAACCTGATGGTTTTTAAACACGTGGCGTGGAGTAATCGGAGCCGCCCCAGGCCAGGAGCACGGCTGCTGTGACGAGCTGTGCGTCCGTCGGCCGGCACTTTCCTCACTTCTAAAATGTAGATAGAATTGTGCGCACAGGGCAGCAGGGATCAAGTGAGATAGGCTTGCATTCATTTTGTAACTGGATTACTAGGTAAATATAAGGTATTACTTGATTGAAGATGGTAGTGAGACTAAGAGTTTGTGATCTTTTTCGGCAAATGTCCCTCAGCAGTGATCTAAACACCATTGGTAGGTTTATCGTCCCACAGTGCTTCTACCTAACTTTGTAGAGGATGCTTACTCTGGCCATCATAAATACAACTCATACTTTAAACACTTACCTAGTTTATAGCCACTTATAACTAATAAGAGCTTTACAGTGTACTAGGTATTGAACGTAATAAAAAGAAAGGCTTATTCTTTCACGGTGGTTGAAATGAACATTTTAACAAGATAGAATGTACACACTTCCATAAATAGAGCACTTATTGATGGTTAAATATGTGCTAGGCACTGTGCTAAGTATCCCTGTATTGAAAGCAAACAAGAGAGTTGTTCTCAAGGAGCTTGTATTCTAATAGAGAATACAGTACATAAAGAGGAGATAGAAAGGTATACTACACATTCTGATATGGTATAAAGATAGGAAATGAGATGGAATCCTGGATCCAGATAAGACAAGGCAAAAATTCAGTCTTGATGGTGCTAGGGGCATAGCCCAAGGTTCTCATAGAAAAGAGGTGGAGATGATGGCCCAACCTGAAAGAATAGCATGGATGCAGGATAACACGTATTTGGGGAAAATGACTTTATGATTGGTTCCGGTAGTTTCCCACCTACTCCCTATGACATTTAAAAAGTTCAAGAGACATAATTTCTGGCTAACTAGTCATTTTAATAATAATGCTAACATTTTAATAAAAGAGGTCAGTGACACTCTAGAATGCCAGAGACTGTCACTGTAGTGTGATCCCTTAAGGTTTATATGACTTTGCAGAAGTGGGTGTTCCAGACTCTGTTTGGTTAACAAGTAATGAGAGAATGAATATTAATGATGAGGGACTGGACCTATGCAAATGAACTTTGATTATATCATTTACTTCTAAATTACCCCCAGCCTTGAGCAATCTAATGAAAGAATTTATCCCTTCCCCCGCAAACCTGAGTGGAGCACAGTGGGCTTCTCCACTTTACATTGAATTCCTTGTGAGGTTAGGTGGGATCTGACCAATGTTGAGGAGAGTTAATTCAGTCTCATTATCAGTAACGTCCTTCAAGAGACTGAGCTTTGAAATGAGGACTATAGAAAAAGGGAGAACTCTGTATCTCCCCAAATCCTTGGTTATTAATAATCATTTTTCTTATCCTAAAAATTATTCTTGTGATAAGAAAAGATTAGGAAACACTTTGGGGAAGCAAGGGAATGTGGGCAAGCTGAACATTAAAGTAGAGCTCTCAACAGGCCAGAGACATTTCAGAGGCAAGATCAGCTGACCTTGACATTTTCACCACTTCCAAGCTTCATTTTCTGTGATTTATTGTTTCCCAGTTGGAAGGAAAAGAATCAGATAATAGTCCATTCTCCCATAGTGACAATTTGGTGGTCACTGCCTTAATCTATAATCTTATAATTTTCAGTAAATAAGAACTCACCCTCTGGAAAAGGTTGAGATCCTCAGTGGTGTGTTCAACTGTACTAATCTAAGAAGGTTTGGATCTGATGATGTCAAAACAGTTTCATACTATTTCTGTATCATTAAAATAAAAATAGATATTTTTCTCTAGGCTGAGTCAGTTTTTCAAGTTTTAGATTATAACAAATTTAGGTACTCATAGAATCTGTGATAGGTATCGAAAGGCGATATACTTAACTTAGAAGGTTTTTCAGGAAAACCTCAGCATAAATTCATTTGAGTGCAGTTTCCTTGTCTGCACATTGGTGGTGTACTGGCCAGAAACATCTGTCAAATCTGAAGACCTAATAACTTCTACTTTACCTTAGTCTTAGACCTCTAAGTTGAATTTCAAGGATAGTTTCATTATCTTAAAGGAAAACCTAGCCTAACCTCGGATACTTATTAGCTGTATGACCCTGAAAAAATTAGTTAATATAGCTAAGTCTCAGTTTTCTCATCAGTAAAATAGGGGGTGAAGAGTCAGATGACCTCTAAGGTCACTTCCAGCTCTATGATCCTATGATCCTGCCACACAGTACAAGTATATTAAAGGCAACTTCAGTTAATAATCTAATAAGACTAATCTGTCAAAATGTGCTTTCTGTTGATTTGATTTTCCATGGAGTTCAGTGCAATTAGAGAATTAAAAACATGCTTGAAGCATAGGATAACTGAATTTAGTCACACAAGGCTGTCTGGCAGATGATAGATTTCAATTAGTATTGCATACTTCATGTAGAATTGTTTGTCCCTAAATCCTCATGCTGAAGTACTGATATAGCCTAACTTTCTCCCTTGTTAAAGAATCTGTTAAGGCTATAAGAAACTGAACTTCAACACAAAGTAGCTAAAGGAAGTAGTTATAAAATAATGCAACATCTACTTACAACCTAGACCATAAAGTCAATTCTAGTTGGCAAATCAGAGAAATTACTTTGTCATAGTGAATTCTATGGTTGTTATAGACTTAGTAAGCACAGGGTTGATTGATGAATTGTGTTTTCATTGATCATGCCCATTGTCTTAAGCACTTTATTTTCTTAGACTCATATCATTGACTTAACAAGAAAGCAACATAACTCACATTTTTTATGTTGTTTGGAATTGGGGCAGGGTGGTAAGTGTTAGAGGTATGATGGTTAGATTCTTAATTGAATTGGAAGACAAGAAATCTCACTCCATTTTAATCTGATGAGTGTCTTAAGTGAAGTGGAGTTAAGCTTCAAATGAAAGGAAGTAGATTAATGGATAGGAATTGACAACATTATAGATATATCAATCGTTTTCTGTTATTTTAAGGTTTAATATTTTCTCCCTTCTATCCAGAGAACTCAAATTCCAGATGAGCAGAAAAGCTTCTTGCCCTCCAACATATACATATGCCTGTGCTTTACTACTCTTCTTCCCCTCAGAAATCACAAAGCAAGAGATCATAGGATCATATATTTAGAGATGGAAGGAATTTAAAAGTCAATTAATACAACCTCCTCGTTTCACAAATGAGAAACCTAAGGCTCAGAGAGGTTAAATGACTTACTTGTCCAGGGTCACACATATAGTGACTAGTGCCTAGTTACTAAGTGTCAGGATCTGAAACCAAGTCTTGCTGGCTCCAAGTCCAACACTATCCACTACATTCACACTACCTGCACTTAACATGTAACTTTGTCCTATTGCCATCTGTCTTCTTGCTAGATTAAGATTTTTGAATATAGGAAATGTGTCTTTATTTAAATTTTGTATCATTCTGAATACCTATTAGGCCTTTAAATTGTTGTTACTGCCCATTTTCATGAACTAAGGCAGTCAGTACCCTATATTGTGTACAACTTTCCACACCTAGATACATGGGAAGGTTTTGGGAACTCTGTAGGGAAACACTGAACCAGAAATATCCTCGAGGCCTTGATGAGTGTGACCTGAGTCCTACCAGCCAAGGGAGAAACTGCAAGAAGCAATTTATACTCCAGCGAGGAAACCTTTTCCTCATTTATGCTTCATGAATGGTCACTCATACCTCACATTGCACATTTTTTCTGATAGCCAATTTCAATCAATCAACATATATTAAGCATTGTTAGACCTTAAGCTTTGAGATTCAGTGACCCAGAGCAAGATAAGCTCTAATATGAGTGAAAGAGGGAAAATGGAGGCCCAAATGGAGATGCATTATACATGGTAGGTGCAGAATTTTTTGAATGAACACACACACACACACACACACACACACACACACACACACACACAGTTCTTCAGTGAAAGTATCGACTAACTGCCAAGTAGTCACTAACTTCTATTTCAAGGAGCAAGTTATTAAATGGTAGTGAGTAAGCAACTTAATCAATTGAGAGCACTTATTGTTTAGTTACGAATTACGTCCTTGTAAATGACAGTACTGCATATAAATAAATGAATTATAATGACAAATAGCCTGACTACCTGGGTATAGCAGTTACCTTTAATATAAATGAAGGATTTTCTTCTTAATGTAAAAGTGAAATATCTGGAGTGACAGGGTACTGCAAAGTATAATTTCCATCAAATTGCCTTATTCTACTTCCTTCTAAAGAATTTGTCAGCTCAAGTTGATCTAAGTGCACTACCGAATCTGAATTCAAATGCAGTTCAAGTTCCATGGTTTAAAAATAAAGTCTTAGGATGCTGAATTATGATCTTTCCAGTTCATTATTAAGACTGCCTAAAGATGATCACCTAAATTATACTGAGTTGCACGATTCTAATTATATTTGGTGATGTCAAAGTAGTTTTACATTGTATATGTAGCCTCTATCATATAAATAAAAGTTTTGTTTCTAATAATACTGACTCAGATTTGTATAGAATTTTAAGGTTTAAAAAGCATTTTACTTACAACTCCAGAAAATATTAATATCATTTTTATATTCATTATTAATTTGTTTAATAATTAAATTAATAAATTAAATTAAAAAATAATAATTGAAATTAATTTATTAATAAAATATTACTTTCATTTTACAAATGAGAAAATAGAGACTCAGAGAAATTAAATGACCTTGCTCATGGTCTTGTATTGGGTAGTTCAAGACAAGGATTTACAGTATTCCCAATATACCGCATAGATTCTACTGCTTTTGCCCTTTGAACATTAATTTTAAAAATGAGGGGTGTCATACAGTCATTTCCCTCCATACAAACACAATGGATGGGGTTGACACCCCAAAATTCACTGACCTGACTTCACATGCCTAACATTGCCCTAATAAGGATATTATACAAGCATGGTATGAACCATGTCAATGAACAGGTAAAACACAGTGTTTGAAATGGCTGAATGGGTGTTGCCAAGACTCCTAAGAGAACCATGAGAACTAAATGAATTCCACAATAGCCTTTGAAGCTGACTTCATCTTAAGAGTCAGGTAGATTGGATTCTAGAGTAGCTATACAGGAATTCCAGCTGAGGACCATCTAAGAAATCATCAATCTAAATATAAAAGCACCCCACCTAAGAATGCCATGTGTTATTATATTGTATGGCTAGATTTCTAATGCCAAATGAATGGTATATATATATAAGGTGTCACAAAAGTTTTACCACAGTCTAAAGCTACTAAAATGGCACTAAGACTTTTGGGACACACTGTAAAAAGAAAGATGGAAAGTGACATCATAAATACACACACAGATACACACACACAGTGAGGTATTAATAGAACTTAAATCTTAATAATGTCAATATTAAAATAGGATAGAGATAAATACAGAGTTAATAATTATAACTATGAATGTGAATGAGAGGAACTCACCCATAGAATGGAAATGAATAACGAGTGCATTAAAAACTAGAAGCCAACAATATGTTGTTTACAAAAAATACACTTGAAAGAGAGCCACACAGAGAGAGTAAAAATAAGGGCCTGGGACAAACTATTACACTTCAGCTGAGGTAAAAAAAAAAAAAAGCAGAAATAGTAATCATGACCTCATACAAAGCAAAAGCAAAAATAGATCTAATTAAAAGAGATAAGCAGGAAAACTACATTTTGCATATATATATATACACCATATGACATAGCATCCAAATTCTTAAAGGAAAATTTAAATGAGTTACAGGAGGAAATTGACAGTATAATCATATTGGTGGGGATTTTCAACTTCCCCTTCTCAGAACTAAATAAATCTAACTGTAAAATGAACAAGAAAAAAGTTAAAGAGATGAATAGAATCTTAGAAAGTTAGATTTAATATACCACAGGAGAAAATGGGAATAAAGGATAATGTAACTTTTTCTCATTGTATATGGCACTTTCACAAAAACTGACCATGTGTTAGGGCATAAAAACCTCACAATTAAATGCTGAAAAGCAAAAATACTAAAAATACTAAATGTATCCTTTTCGGACCATAATGAAATTAAATTATATTTAACAAAGGGCCATGGAAACATAGATTAAACATTAACTAGAAAGTAGATAATCTAACTCTAAAGAATGAATGAGTCAAAAAACAAATCATAGGAATAATTTCATTAAAGAGAATGACAATAATGAGACAAATATACCAAAATTTATGGGATGCGGCCAGAGAAATATTTAGGGAAAAATTTTTTAAATCTCTAAATGCTCACATCAATAAATTAGAGAAATATCAGATCAATGAATTGGGTATATAATATAAAAAAACTAGAAGAAAAAAACAAATTTAAAATCTCCAGTTAAACATCAAATTTTAAATCCTGAAGATCAAAGGAGAAATTAATGAAATTGAAAGTAAGAAAACAATTGAACTAACAAATAAATCTAGAAGTTAGTTTTATGAAAAAGCAACAAATAGATAACCACTGATTAATCTGATTTTTTTAAAAAAGAAAATCAAGTTACCAGTATCAAAAATTACAACGGTGAATCTACCACCAATGAAAATGAAATTAAAAGCAATTATTAGAAATCATTTTGCCCAATTATATGTCAATATATCTGACAATCTAAGTGAAATGGATGAATATTTGCAAAAATGTAAATTGCCTAGATTAACAGAAAAGGAAATGGAATATTTAAATAACCCTATCTTTGAAAAATGAAATTGAACAAGGTATTAATGTCCTCACTAAGAAAAAATTCCCAAGAACAGATGGATTCACAAATGAATTCTACCAAACATTTAAAGAAAAATTAATTCTACTACTATAGAAACTATTTAGAAAAACAAGCAAAGACTGAGTCCTATCAAGTTCATTTTATAACATAAATATGGTGTGGATACCTAAATCAGGAAGAGCGAAAACAGAGAAAGAAAATTATAAGCTAATTTCCTTAATGAATATCAATTCAAAAATTTTAAATAAAACACTAACAAGGAGATTACAGCAATATAACACAAAGTTCATACACTATGAACAGGATTTATACCAGGAATGTGGAGTTGTTTCAATATTAGGAAAATGGTCAGGATAATTGACCACATCAATTATACACCAGACAAAAATCATATGGTTATCTCAATAGATGCAGAAAAAGCTTTTGACAAAGTACAGCACCCATAACTATTAAACAACAATAACAACTAGAAAGCAAAGAAAAAATGGAACTATAATCTAGAAATGCCAACTATAGAAACTGACAAGAAAAAGAAATGAAAGGAAATAGAATAGGCAATACTACACTATCACTCTTTGCAGAACTATTTGATGTATACTTAGAGAATTCTAGAGAATCAACTAAAAAACTAGGTGAAATAATTCACAACTTCAGTAAAGTTGCAGGATTTAAAATAAATCCACACAAAACATCAGCATTTCTATATATTACCAACAAAGTCTAACAGGAAGAGATAGAAAGAGAAATTCTATTTAAAATGACTACAAACAATATAAAATACTTGAATGTCCATCTGTCAAGACAATTCCAGGAACCATATGAACACAATTACAAACTACTTTTCACACACAAAAAAGTCAAATCTAAACAATTAGAGAAATATTAATTGCTCATGGATAGGCTGAGCCAATATGATAAAAATGACAATTCTACTTAATTAGTGTCGTACCAATCAAATTACCAAAAATATTTATGAAACTAAGAAAAAAATGATAACAAAATTTATCTGAAAGAACAAAAGTTTAAGAATATCGATGAAAATTAAAGTGTGGAAGAAAGTGGCTTCACATTACCAGATCTCAAACTGCATTACAAAGCAGTAATCATCAAAATAATCTGGTACTTGCTAAAAAAAAATGGTAGTAGAGCAGTGAAATAGATTGGGTATATAATCTTTGTTGTTGTTGTCATTTAGTCATTTCAGTCGTGACTGACTTCATGACCTCATTTGGAGTTTTCTTGGGAAAGATATTCGAGTGGTTTGCCATTTCCTTCTCTGGTTCATTTGACAGATGAGGAAACTGAGGCAAACAAGGTTGAGTGACTAGCCCTGGGTTACACAGCTAGCATTTTTCTGAGGCCAGATTTGAATTCAGGAAGATGAGTCTTCCTGATACCAGACCTAGCACTCCATCTACTGCACCCCAAGCTGTTCCAATACACAGTACAGAGAAGTAAATGACTATAGTGCTCTAGTGTTTGACAAATGCAAAGAGCCAAGATTTGGGGATAAAAAATCATTATTTGACAAAAACTGTTGGGAAAACTGAAAAGCAGTTTGGCAGAAACTAGATATAAACCAACATCTCAAATCGTATGCTGAGATGAAGTCAAAATTATATATAATTTAGACATAAATGGTGATATCTTAAGCAAATTAAGCAATATTTTACTTGTCAAATTTATGGGTTTATGACTAAATAAGAGAAAGAGAACATTATATGATGGTTTTGTGCAAATAAAACCAATGCATCCAAGATAAAAAGGAAAGTAGAAAACTGGGGGTAAAATGTACAACAAGTTTCTCCGATGAAGGTCCCATTTCTCAAATATGTAAAGAACTGAGTCAAAAAGAAGAAAGGTCATTCCCCAGTTGAAAAATGGTCAAAGGATATGAATAGGCAGTTTTCAGAATAAGAAATCAAAGCTACATATAATTATATTAAAAATGCTGCAAATCACTATTGGTTAGAGAACTGCAAATTAAAACAAGTCTGAGATACCATCTCACACCTATACAAATTGACTCATATGACAAAAAAGGAAAATGATAAATATTGGAGAGGATGTGGGAAAACTGGGATATTAATGCACTGTGAGTAGAGTTGTGAACAGATTTAAACATTCTCTAGAGCAATTAGGAATTATGCCCACAAGGCTATAGAACTGTGCATACCTTGTGATCCAGTAGTATCACTCCTACTCTGTATCCCAAAGAGTATTTTTTAAAGGAAAAAGATCTATATTAATAGCAGCTCATTTTGTGGTGGCAAAGAATTGTAAATTGAGGGAATATCCATCAGTTGAGGAATGGCTGAAAAAGTTGTAGTATGTGATTATAATGGAATATTACTGTGTTATAAGAAATGATAAACAGGATGATTTCAGAAAAACCTGAGAAGACTTACATGAAATGATACAAAGTGAAGTGAGCAGAACTAGGAGAACACTGTACACAGTAACAGCAATATTTTACCATGAAGAAATGTGATTGACTTGGTTATTCTCATCAATACAGTGATCCAAGACAATCCCAAAGGATTCATAATGAAAAGTGATATTCACCTTCAGAAAAAGAACTGATATTATTAGAATATAAACTGAAGCATACTATTTTTCTTTCTTCCCTTTTATTTTCCTTCCTTCTTTTTTCCTTTCATTCTTTCTCTCTCTCTCTCTCTCTCTCTCTCTCTCTCTCTCTCTCTCTCTCTCTCTCTCTCTCTCTCTCTCTCTCTTTCTCTCTCTGTCTTCCTTCACAGAGTAGCTAATATGGAAATATTTTGTGTGATTGCACACATATAACCTGTATCAGATTGCTTACCATATCAGGAAGAGAGGAGGGGAGGGATGGAAGGATAGAATTTGAAACTCAGAACTTTTTTTAAAATGCTAAAAATTGTTTTTGCATGTAATTGGGGAAAATAAAATATTATTTCAAAAATGAATGAAAAAATTTTGATTATATGTAATTGAGCAAAAATAGAATAAAAATTTAAATGTCATTATTGCATGGTTATATTTCTAATGCTAGGTGAATGGGATATATTTATATACAGGGTGCCTTAATAATTTTAGTATAGTTTTATATTTTACCACACTAAGTCTTTTGGGATACACTGTATAGAGAAAGATAGAAAGTGATCTCATAAATATACATCCTATGTACCTCCCGCACTCATAGGATTTCTCCATTAATTATATATCTAACTGGATCTGCTCTTATGGGTATAATCTCCAATGGAGCAAATAGCAGCCCATACATACCTTCTCAATATGTATGATTCTTGTCCATATCCTCCCTTCAATCTTCCAATGAAAAATCTACCCAAATATTTGAAGGCTTTATTTTGACTATTTTTATATTCGACTGCTACCAGTGTGACACTCAAGCTATCCATCTGTTGTCCTTTGCTCTCACTGCTTGATTATACCATCAGTCTTTCTGGTCAGATATTTTCTAGGTTATCCCTTTCACGACACTTCTTTCCTATTATTCATTGCTAGTGGTATATTACATCCTATTTTTGCCCACCATGCATCTCATTACTCTTTTGGTCACTTGCAGTTCTGATTCTTTAAAATGTGTGACCATGTCACAATGCCAAAAGAATATTGGTGCAAAATAAGACATTTTTCTTCTATCAGGAAACAGTTTGAAACTGTTAAAAGTATTGTACAATTTATCATATGCAATTCAGTTTATCCTTTTCGTTTGTGGGTCCAACTCATTGTTCATTTGTTGTGCCTATCCAGTATTGATGGACTAACAAAATGGACTGCCGAGTAAATTGCTTCTACTAGAAGAATAATAAGCATTCTCCATCCATTTGCTTTTTTCTATATGGATTGTTAGGCTGATGTCTGTCACATGTTCTTGACACAGAGGAGGCTCCATAATGTTCTGAGGCTTGATGTAATCAACCCAACGTCATCCACAAAAAGGATCATGTGGAGGATTTCATTTTCTATAGGGAAAAACACATCCATTTAGACTCTGCAGGACATCCTACATAACATCAATGAATACCTTTGGTGAATATAAATCTCTATTTTACATTTTCTTTGATGTTAGTAATTAGAGGAACACTGAAGAAATTTCTCCGTCTGCATATATTAAGCAATCTTAAGTATCTTAACATACCCTGTTGGAGAAGAACCTTTGGGTTTTGCTCAGCCGACCAAAATGCTTCTTTAAGAAAAACAGACACAAGAAATGAGAAATACTATAGGATCTTTTATTCTTTACATCTTTTAGTCAACTGTTCCTGTGAGGATCTGGTACAGACTATGGTGTCCTATAGAAAATCATCTGCAAAACCCTGACTGTTCTCATCTCATATTTTCATCAAGGATACTTTCAATATGTATAGATTATTCTCACAAAGTTTTTTTTAATGGGAATGAGAATATAAAGTTACATGTTAATAGTCACTGAGGTGCTCTCAATGGTATTTTACTGTAAGTAATTCCATCCACAATTTTTAAAAATTATTTGACATCTTTGCTTTCAGATATACTGAAAATTGATTATTTAATTTATCATTAGTATTAATGATGCTGTATTACTTTGAAGCTGTTAAAGCACCTCACAAATATCTCAACCTTACAACAACCCTGGGAGGTAGGTGCTACTTTTTAGAAATGAGAGGAAAAAAACAGAGCAGATAAGTGACTTGCCCAACATCACACAGCTAGATAGTATCTGAGATAGTATTTGAATTCAGATCTTCATGACTCTAGGTCCATCACTCTGTCTCACCCTATCCACTGCGCCACTGAACTACCTGTTTTTAAAATTGTGTTCTACGTATTTTTTTCTTTTAATGTGATTTAAGGTCCTTGAGGGCTAGGTGGTACAGTGGATACAGTGTAGAACTTGGGACCAGGAAGAACTGAGTTCAAATCCCACCTCTGATACTTTGTAGCTGTGTGACCCTGGGTAAGTCACTTTACTTCTATCAGGTTCCATGTTCTTAGGTGTAAAATGGGGAAGATGATAGTAGGACCTGTGTTACATAGTTGCTAAGGATCAAATGAGTTAATTTGCAAACCTTAAAGAACTATACAAATACTCGCTGTTACTATTAGTTTATTTTTATCCCCAGCACATCTGACACATAGGAGATGCTTATCATTCATGCGTTCCTTTAGTGCTCTTTCTACTTTCTCATATAACTCATCAGAGACTGGAAAATTAATTCTAAATGTGGTTCCATAGTCATAGGAGATAATAATCCACCATAGAAAGGATGGCATGTGTTAATTTGTCTGTTTGTTGCCCTTTCCGTTTCACATATAAATGCTCTTAGGAAGTCTAGGTGGTTAAGCTAAGATAATTCTGTGTTGAACTTTCTAGACTTGTTTTTCTCTATACTGACCCATTTTGTGAAATGGTACTGCTCATAACCATTTACTATCCTCTTCTAAAACATTTTGGAAATGAATTTATCTCCTAAAACAAGGTTGTCTTTAGCTTCCACGTTTCTCTGCTTGTCAAGGATATCAAGTACATGCTAGTTGATATGGTTTCTGGGTTTTCAAAATCCTTGAATAATGGTAATTGCTTTATATTTATTATAACTTTGTGTAGAATAGTGATAGTTCCTTTTCATGTCTTTTCCTTTATCTTTCTAATGTTTTAGAATCAATAGCTCTTCTGAAGAGATCATGTGGAAGCTATTGTAATTTTATCTTCTTATTTTGACACTCCTAATTTGGTATTAATTTTAAACTTTACTCTAGCAAATGGATGATTTGACCACATAGCTAACATAGGAATGATTTTCCACATTGATAAGCAACCCTTTCCTGTCCATTAAAATTTAATCAAATTTGGTTTCTTTGTAATGTTACTTAGTACTCCTCATGCTCATGGCCTTAAGATTCTATGATATTCTCATGAATGGCCACTGTCAACCCTCACAGTGTCACTGTCAACCTTGCAGTGATACTCAGGTATCAAGATGATATAAACTACTGACTCAAAACAGTGAGGATGTTACAAAAGAATAGATTTATTTGGCTTATAGTTATACAATGTCAAATACAGAATAAAGGTATATGTTGGTAGCTCTAGTTCTGGTTCAATTGAAGCCTACAGAACTTCCTTGTCTCCCCTTTTTTCCAAGGAGACATCATTCAAGTTGTGGCAAATGCAGAGAATGGAGAATACTCTAGTTCTGAGAAGGCAGAATTCTCCCTGGAGCTGGAAAGATCTGTGGGGTTAGGGTAATGCCAGGGACTATGTAACCAGTGCAAAAACCTACGTTATTCATGAAACAAAAAAACCTTTATGTTCTAACTGCCTATATGTCATGGGCTACTGTCCATCAGTGTCCCCCCAACTCCCTGAGTCTTGTAATCCTAGCCTTAAAATTCTATCCATGCTACAGTCTAATGATTTAGCCCATGAAATTCTATCTGCTTTCTAGAGCCTTATACCTCCCTTGCAAGATGTATATCTCTAGCTATAGCCAATTACATGTATATTACATATGTATACACACATGTGTATATGCATATGTGTACATATACATACACATACACATTTGCCAAAGGCTTCTGAGAAGTCTACAGACTTTTAGCCTCTTTCATTACTTGATCCCTTTTCATTTCTCCTTCCCTCACTATATCTATCTTTGATGTCTATCGATATCAACTATCAATATATATGTTGATTTTGTAGCAAGAATCTTGTGAAGTAGTTCATGGGATTTCTTTATGCTCCAAAAAACATGGAAATGATGTTTCTAGTTGCCTTTGGGCACATGATAGAACAGTCTCCCTTTAACTCTCAAAGAAAAACCTATGAGCTTTGTTTTCATTTACTTGAAGGTTCCTTATGTCTTCTGATTTCATTTATTAAGAAAATGTTAGTATTAATGTAGTCCAGTACCTCAAATAGTATGTCATCTCTTTGGTTATTAGACAAGGATATTTAGAACATATTTATAATTCTAACAGTTAATGTTTATAGATGTTCTAAAACCTCTGAGATTCTTAGTACCCTCTTCTCCCTTTTCAGATATGCTGACATCATCATTTAAGAAGTGGAAGCTGGCTATAGAACTTCCATTTTATACTTTTCTTTGTTTATGGCCAATATATCTTATCCTCTAGTAGCCAGCTTACCAGTGACATGTCTTTTTATATGATCAGAAACAGTCTATCACTGAGACTTCTTAAAACTCTTTCTTGATAGTAATTTGGTAGCTTCCAGAATTTGTTTCTACTGGAGTAGTTTTTAAGAATCCAGCATCACCTGTCCACTGTAAGAGGCATGGAGTAAGAATTTTGTTCTCTCCCTCAATTGATAATTATTTTAGGAACACCAATAGTATTTGCATTTCACTTAGGGATGCTTTAAACCTGAAAGACCTTCCAAGATCAAAGGAGTGTCATATTTATAAATATAATTTCAGATGTTAAGATTTTTTTTAACAGGAAGACTTCATAACATTCCTCAAATCACACCAAATCAGTTATTCCCTATCTACTCTAATGTCATCTGCAGGGTCCAGTATTGTTTTCATCAGATTTAAAGCCAAAAGGGATCTTAGGAATCATCTAATCCAACCCTCTATTGCCTATAATTCCACAGATGAAGAAACTAAGATCTAGCAAGGTAGCCAGGGAAACAATTAATAGCAGACTCAATATTCCAATCTAAGTCCTCTGACTATATATTCAATTCTTTCCTCTACAGTTATTCTTTCCACATTGTGACTTTCCCAATTGCGGTTTCAATATGTCACCGGTTGACAAATTAAGTGGGAATTTTGGGAGAGTTTTGTGGAAGTTGACACACAAAGGCCAGCGGACAAGTAAAAATACTTAACACAAAGTTTACAATAAAGTACTGTAAATCTCATAAAAGAAAAAGAAAAAATCAGACTTCTTCTCTGGTACAAAGGGAGAGCCAAAAGATTTTATGCAGATTTTCCAGCTTGTGGGGTGCTGCACCCCTACCCTTCCCCCATGATGTAGAAAGGATAACTAGTTGCATATGCTGATGCTTCCCTACCATTTTAGTCTATAATCTTCTAGTCCTCTTCATAGTCATCATCATGCTCATCTTTAAAATGCCTATATTAAGACTACATTACCTGGTTTTAGAACCATGTAGTTTGGGCTACCCAGAACAACATCACCTGATATGACATTGCTCTTTGAGCACAATATGTAACAGCCAGAGGAATGGGACCAAAACAAGTCATGCACCAAACAAATTTGTCTTAGTTACTTCTAGCATCCCTGTTCTGCATCCTTTTTCCCCTTTTGTGAGTCAACACGCCAGTTTTCATGGGATCTCCTCTTCTCTATTGTCAAACCCTGCTGTTCAGATCCTTTATTCACATTAAAGTATAAATGACAAGTGATGGATTAAAATGTTACCTTTTCAGAGGTACTGGCATTTTAACAGGAATCAAGGGTTCAAGGTACAGGAATAAGGAAAGTATTTAAGAATCAGTCAGGAAATTTGGAAAGATTGTATTATAATCAGAGAAATTTTCTCAGCGACCTTGAAATCAAACCCCAGTAGGCAGACATCTAATTCTACCTGTGTGTAAAACTAGACACTAGAAAAGACTTGTAGTCTTGCTTGAATACTTTTGTGTAGACAAATTTATGACTTCTTCAATGTGGGCAATTCCTTTGCCCAACCAGATTGAAAATCCTCCATACCTTCTCATTCTATGTAAATGGTATCAGTACTTTCATTTTTTCAATTTCTTTAAAAATGTTTATATTTATATCTTTTGTTTTTATATAAAATTTATTTCCCAATATATTCTTTCCTTTCCCTAAACCTGGAGAAGCATCCTTTTAAAATAAAGAATTAAGAAGTCAGAATCAAACTAATATAGCAGTATATGTAGTGTTCTATAGCTATGGCCCCCTTCTCCTTTTCCACGCCCCCTTCCCCTTCCTGTCAATAAACTAGGGAGATGAATTCTCATATCTCTTCTTCAGAGTCAAGTTTGGTCACTATAATTGCACATTATTCATTTTTATTTTTTGCTGTGTTCTTCAAATTTATATTGCTGTAGTCCTCAGGTTTATTGTTTCCATAGTTCTGCTTACTTCCCTTTCATCAGTTCTTTTCAGTATTCTTATCTTTTTCTGTATTCGTAGTTTCTTATGGTGTAGCAATATTTCATTACATTCACCTACCATAATTTGTACATTCCCAAATCGATGGGTATCTGCTTTGTTTCCAGTTTTTTTTTGAAGTATGCTATAAATATTTTGGTGCATTTTAAAGAACTTTCTATGTTTGACCTCCTTGGGAAGAAAACTTAGTGGGATCTCCAGGCAAAATGGTACCGATATTTTAGCAATTTTCTTAGTATAGTTTAAAATTGCTCAATTCAGTGATTGTCAATTCAACAGACATTTAGTAAATGACCTAAGTGCTGAGAATACCTAGAGGCAAAGCTGAAATGACCTAGCTTTGACCCTAAAACAGTTCCAATCTCCTAATGAGGATGACATACAAATTATTATAATACAAGGCAAAATTTGAAAACTGCAAATATGAGGACAGAGAGGTCACATTTGGTGGGGATGAAGAAAGATGATTCGATAGAATCAAGCAACAACACTCAGTAAACATATACTATGTGTCAGATACTGTGCTAAAGCACAGTGGAGATACAAAGACAAAAGGGGAACATTTCCTACCCTCAAGGAACTTACATTCTAACTAGGAAGACACGTTCTACATGAGTATTATGAAACACATACAAAGTAGACACAAAGTATCAGAGACAGCTCTAACACCAGCCCTTTCAATTCAAGTTCAAAATGTGGTCAAGAAGGAGGCACTTTTAAATCATTGAACAATTAAAAGGAAGCTCCTTTGCCTTAACACAAGAATATACAATGAGAATTCTAAGGGAGATGGAGAAATCCAAGAGTACAGAATGCTGCCCACCTTTCCTCTATATCACTCTCTCCTTTTTGTAGGACTCTTCTATTTCCTGGGACAACCTCATTGTTAATCTGCCTTTGTCATCTCTCTTTAATGCATCTAATTCCTCTTTAAGAAAAGAGCGCAGATTATATGGGGCAGGTAGGTGGTGCAGTGGATAGAGCACCAGTGCAGGAGTCAGGAGGACCTGAGTTCAAATTTCACCTCAGACACTTGACACTCACTAGCTGTGTGACCTTGGGCAAGTCACTTAACCCCAATTGCCTCATCCTGGGTCATCTCCAGTAATTCTCATGAATATCTGGTCACTGGATTTAGATGGTTCTGGAGAAGTGAAGCTGGTGACCTGCACAGCCCTCCCTCACTCAAAACAAAGTCAAGTGCAAGTCATGTCATCATTTCTCTGATGGCATGACCTCAGCAACAATGGATGAACACAGACACAATGAGGATACAGTAGCACTTCTCTGGATGTATTCCCCCTTATCTCTATATGGAAAATCTTTATGTCATCAGATCAGAATATGGAGAAGGGCTTGGTGATTTCTGTGGTCTTCAGAAATCCACCAAGTCTGAAAGGCCTACCACACTACCTATGGCTGGGACTTTTTATGTCTTTGGATTACCAGGAAATGGCATCAACTGGGAACAGTAATGTTGTGGGGGACAATTTGTTTTATTTTAGGAAAGTTCAGAGAATAATAGTGGTGTGCAGAGATATGAAGTGACTTGCCTGTGGTCATACTGCTAATCAGGTTTCTCATCTGTCATCACTTACTCTTTTGTGAAATATATTTTTATTTATTTCATTATTTCTCAATTACATGTAATTTTAACATTTATTTTGTAAAAAAATTTGAGTTACAAATTCTCTCTCCTCATCACTCCGTCTTTTTTGAGAAAGCAATCATTTTGATATCAATTATACATGTGAAGTCATACAAAAAAATTTCCATATTGTCCATATTGCAAAAGAAAACACCTAAAAAACAAGAAAACAAAAGAATGTAAAAAAATGTACATCAATTTGCATTCAAAGTTCTTCAGTTCACTCTCTGGTGGTGGATGGCATTTTTCATCATGGGTTCTTTGGAATTGTCTTTGATCATTGTTTTGATCAGAGTAGCTAGGTCTTTCACAGTTGATCATCCTTACAATGTTGCTGTTACTATGTATAATATTCTCCTAGTTTTGTTTATTTCACGTTTCATGAGTTCCCGTAAAGCTTCCCAGATTTTTTCTGAAAACATCCTGCTTATCATTTCTTGTAGTGCAATGGTATTCCATCACAATCATATACCACAACTTCTTCAGCCATTCCCCAGTTGATGGATATTCCCTCAATTTACCATCACAAAATGAGCTGCTATAAATGCTATGGGTTTTTTTTTAACATGTAGATCATTTTACTTTTTCTTTGACCTCTTTGGGGTACAGACCTGGTAGTAGTATTGCTGGATCAGAGGGTATGCACAGTTTTACAACCCTTTGGAACTATTCCAAATCATTCTCCAGAATTGTTGGATCAGTTCATAACTCTACTAAAAGTGCATCAGTGTCCCAATTTTTCCACATTCCCTCTAGCATTTGTTATTTTTCTTTTCTCTCATATTAGCCAATCTGATAGGTGTGACATAGTACCTCAGAATTGTTTTAATTTGCATTTTTCTAATCGATAGTTATTTAGAGCATGTTTTCATGTGACTATTGATAGCTTTGATTTCTTCTGGAAGAACAAAAGGTCAAGATAGACTATCTAGGGAATCAATTTAAAAAAATGTGAAGGAAGGTAGCCTAGCAGCACCAGATTTTAAATTACATGACAAAGCAGTAGTTATTAAAACAATCTGGTACTGACTCCTTCCTTCCTTCCTTCCTTCCTTCCTTCCTTCCTTCCTTCCTTCCTTCCTTCTTTCCTTCCTTCTTTTCTTCCCTCCTCCCTCTCCCTCCTTCCTTTTAATTTCATGTAATCAAAATCACACATTTTACTTCCCTTATCCATAGATATGACAGGTACATTTTTCCATGCTCCCCTAGCGTACTTATAATATCACCTATTATATCTAAATTGTTTACCTATTTTGACCTTATCTTGATATATGGTGTGAGATGTTGGTCTAGGCTTAGTTTATCCCAAACTGCTTATTAGTTTTCTCAGTAGTTTTTGTAAAATGATGAGTTTAATCCCCAAAACTTGGAACTTTGGGTTTATTGAACATGAGATCACTATAATCATTTATGCTATGTATTATATACTCAATTCTTTTTACTATCTTTTTCTGCTACGTTTTGTTGGTTATATTTAGAAATGCTAATGATTTATGTGGGTTTATGTTATATTCTACAACTGTATTGAAGTTGTTAATTTTTTAACTAGTTTTTTTTTAGTTGATTCTCTAGGATTCTCTAAATATACCATCATATCATCTGCAAAGAGTGATAGTTTTGTTTCCTCATTGCCTATTTTTATTCCAACAAATTCTTTTTGGGGGGCTAGTTTTATTGCTAGAGCTAGCATGTCTAATACATATTGAATAATAGTGATGGTGATAGACATCCTTACTTAAGCCCTAATCTCATTGATAAAACTCCAATTTTGTCCTCATTACAGATAATGGTTGCTTTTGGTTTTAGATAGATACTACTGGTTATTTTAAGAAAGATTCCATTTATTCTTATGATTTCTAGTATTTTTAATAGGAAGGCATATTGTATTTTGTCAAAAGTTTTTTCTGTGTACATTGATATAATTGTATGATTTTTATTGTTTTTGTTATTGATATAGTCAATTATACTTATAGTTTCCTAATATTGAACTAGCCCTGTATTCCTAATATATATCCCACCTGGTCATAAGGCATGATCTTTGTGATATATTGTTTTAATCTTCTTGTTACTATTTTATTAAAAATTTTGAATTGATGTTCATTAAGGAAATTGATTTTCCTTCTCTGTTTTTGCTTTCCCTAGTTTAAGTATCAAAACCATATGTGTGTCAAGAAGAAAAAGGGAATTTGGTAGGACTCCTCTATCTATTTTGTTAAAAAATAGTTTATGTGGTATTGAGATTAATTGTTTTTTAAATGTTTGGTAGAAATCACTTGTAAATCCTCGGGACTTTTTCTTAGGCAGGCTCACTAATAGTTTGTTGAATTGCTTTTTCTAAAATAGAGTAATTTAAGTATTCTATTTCCTCTTATGTTAATCTGGGCAATTGATATTTTTGTAATATATCCATTTCACTTTTGTGAAATTGTCAGTTTTACTGTTATAAGATATGACAAAATAGCTCCTAATAATTGCTTTAATTTCATCTTCACCCTTTTCATTTTTGGTACTGGTAATTTGGTTTTCTTTTTCTTTTTTTATCAAATTAACCAATGGTTTATCTATTTTATTGGGTTAAAAAAAATAAAACCAGCTCCTAGTTTCATTTATTGGTTTAATTTTTAAAACTTTCCATTTTATTTCTTTTCTTTGATTTTCAGGATTTCCAATTTGGTGCTTAATTTAACATTTTATTCTCTTTCTAGTTTTGTTAACGGCATGCTTTGCTCTTTCTTTCTTTTACTGATATATGTTTTTAAGAGTTATAAATTTTCCCCTAACTATCATATTGGCTGCATCCCACAAATTGTAGTATATTGTCTTTTTGTCATTCTCCTTCATGAAATTATTGTTTCTATGATTTGTTTTTTGACCCACTCATTCTTTAGGACTAGATTATTTAGTTTCCAATTAGTGTTTTAACCTATATTCCCATGGCCCTTTATTGAATATAATTTTAATTGTATCATGGTCTTAAAAGGATCCATTTAATATTTGTTCTTTTCTGCATTTGATTTTGAGGTTTTTATGCCCTAAAACATGGTCAATTTTTTGTGAAGATGCCATATACAACTAAGAAAAAATGTATATTCCTTTCTATTCCCATTGAGTTTTCTCCAGAGGTCTATCATATCTATCTTTCCTAAGATTCTATCCATCTCCTTAACTTCTTTCTTATTTATTTTAAGGTTAGATGTATCTAGTTCTGAGAAGGGAAAGTTGAGGTCCTCCACTACTATAGCTTTCCTGTCTATTTCCTCCTCTACTTCATTTAACTTTTCCTTTAAGAATTTGGGTACTGTGCTTTTTGGTGCACATATATTTAGTATTGATTTTACTTCCTTGTCTATGGTTCATTTTAGTGAGATGTAGTTTTCCTACTTATCCCTTTTAATTTAGTCCATTTTTGCTTTAGCTTTGTGTGAGATCTTGATTGCTATCCATTATGCTCCAGTCCCTTATTGTAACACTGTCTCTCTGTTTCAAGTGTGTTTCTTGTAAACCTATTGTTTGATTCTGTTTTCTGGTCTCTTCTGCTATCCACTTTCATTTTATGGATGAATTCATCTTAATTACATTCATAGTTTTGATTCCCAACATGCATTTCCCTTCCCCTCTATTTATCTTTCTCTTTTTATCCTGTGCCTCCTCTAAAATCAGTTTTGCTCTGCCTTCTTTTATCTGCCCTTCCTTTTATCATCCTCCCCTCTTTCTGTTATTCCCTTACCCTTCTACTTTCTTGTTAGGTAAGATAGATTTCTGTTACCAATTATGTTGTGTTTGTATGATATATTTCACATTTCCTTCTATTTTTTCATTCTTTCATCTTTGTTTTGTTGTTTCTTGATGTTTCTTGAAGTCATTAGCTTCCATTTGTCCAATTCTGCTTTTTAAGGAGGTTTTCATCAGTAAAGTTTTCTACTTTTTTTCTATTGGACCAGTGCTGTTTTTAAGGTGTTATTTTCTTAAGAATTTTTGGTGCCTCTTTTACCAAGCAGTTAATTATTTCATAATTGTTTCCTTTGCTCTCATTTCTTTATCTAATTTTTCCTCTACAATTCTTATTTGATTTTGAAAATAATTTTTTAGCTTTTCCAGGAATTCTTGTGTCCAATTCACATTTTTTCCCTTTAAGGTTTTCTTTGTAGTCACTCAATTAATTAATTAATTAATTTGGTATTTTAATTTCCCCCCGTTACACGTAAAAACAATTTTAACATTAATTTTTAAAACTCTGAGCTCCAAATTCTCTTTTTTCCTTCCCCCTTTCTCCCCTTCCTTCAAGTCCCCCAACTCTCACCCCACATTGAGCAGGCAAGTGCTTCAGTATAGGTTATCTTGAAGTTGTTTTTACTTCTTTATCTTCTTCTGTGTTTGTTTCTGTCTTCTCTGTCACCATAATAGCTTTTTGTGGTCAGATCCTTAATTTTGAATTTTATATTAAAGTTGGGCTCTGTTCTCACCATGGGGAAGAGGGGTGGGGGTGGGTAGGTGTAGAGGTGTACAGTCCCAAGCTTCAGACTTTTTTTTGCATTGCTGTTTTCAGAGGTAATTCTGGCGATTTGGAAGTTTTTAGTATTTCCAAGGAAGTATAATCTGTGGAGGGATATGGTCACTGATCTCCTGGTTTTTACTCTGGTCATTACCCAAGAAGAGCTCCTGATGACTTCAAATTGCATCACTACTGTTCCCAGGGACCCATGCTTCCTTGGGATTGGAAGTGATATTGTTCTTTAGGGTCACTGACCCCTTATGACTGGAAATAATACTGTTCCTCAGGGCTCTCATTTCCTCTTGATCAAAAGTATTACTTTCTACTATTGAACTGGGACTCAGAAGTGAGTATAGACAATGGAGCTGCCAAATAGCATGTGGTATTGCATGCAGTACCAAAATGTCCCTTGTAATCTCTTTCTGACCAATTACCAGGTCCTCTTCCCATCTCTGGCATGAGAGCTCCTGAAGCCCCTGCTGCTTCTGTTGCTACCTCTTGGTCCCATCACTGGTGTTTCATCCATGTGGGCTCTGGGTCAGCTTCTACCCCATGTCACAGATCTCTCTTTATGACCTCCCAAGATATACCAGGTGGGACTGTCTCATTCTGGATTGTTGTCTAGACCCCAGATTACTGACTTTACATCTAGAATATTGTAATGTACTACTAGGTACAATACAACCACCTTAATAAAATTTGGCAGAGGGCATGTCATGAGTTAGGTCACCCAGTGAGACAGGGAGCCAGCCATATAGTTGACTTGGTTTGTAGCTGAAGGAAAACTATAAGGTTGAATGAAGGACACTCATTTAAGATGTTACTGCTCAGTTGCATGTCCATGTCCAACTCTTCATGAACCCATTTAGGGTTTTCTTGATAGAGGTACTGGAGTGATTTGTCATTTCCTTCTCCAGCTCATTTTACAGATGAGGAAACTGAGGCAAACAGTGTTAAGTGACTTGTCCAGGGTCATACAACTAGTGTTTGTGATTTGAACTCAGGAAGATGAATCTTTGTGACTCAAGGCCTGGCACTCTATTGTGCTGCCATCTAGCTGCCTGAGCTTACCTAAGAGCACAGAATAAATAGATAATTCACAGCTACAGCATTAAGTATTAAACAACAGAGACAAACCAAAAGAACCTGTTTTATTTGTATAAATAAACTTGTAATATCTTATTGCATTCTGTCTTATAGTTATTTGCTTCCTTGTCCCTTTCTTAAAGATTCCCTACCTTACTCATTCCCAACATCTATTAGATTGTAAGGTCTTCGAGGGCAAATATATTGTATCATTTGTATCTGTTCCAAGTACCTGCATGTTGCTTTGCACGTAGTAGGTGCTGAATAAACGTTTTTTGAATTGAACAATCGAACTTCCCCAAAGCACATTCTGAAAGATTCATCTTTAAGACAACTGCCCAAACCAAACATTTTCCCATTTTCTTTCTCCTCTCACTCTTTGCAAACAAAGGAGTTCAACAATTACTGAGAAGGCTGTAGTTTATCTGGGAAACAGATACCCTGCGGTCTTTAGTGCATACCTACATAGATTGCCTGGAGAGTTTAGGCAACTCCAGGCTCACAGGCCAGGGAAGTCAGGATCCCAAATGCATTTTTTGTTTTCCCTGAATTGATTGTTGTGACTATTGGCTCCTAGATTCCATCATCTAGCCCTAGGCACTTCTGCAAAGCTTTGCTAGAACACTAACGACACACTCACCTAGCTAAAATGAGTTTCAATCTATTTTTATTATGTCAGGAAGAAAACAAGCAGAGCCAAGTATTCACCATTTTTAAACATTAGTTTGAGCCATTTGAAGGGTATTTCATTACTCATTATTTTGCCTTCTTGTCCTAGACTCTTACAGCTGCACTACCGATCTGATTTATATGTCCCCAAAGCTATTTAGAACTTTTAAAAAGAATAGCAATTCAAAATTCTTAGATATTTTCATTATTCACTGTCATGAAGTTATTACACTATAAGGAATGTCATTTGGATCTCAAATCAGTATATGCATTATACAATTACAGGAGAAACTAATGGGATTTAGCTAGAATTTCAATACCTCCTAAGGTCAAGACAGAACTACAGGTATACCTTGATTTAGGCAGTATCAGTTTTACCAGAAGATTTCTGTAAATTAATTTTTTTCTAAACTGAATCATTTAAATCCTCTACTGAAACTCAGAATTAAATCTATTTCCAAATGGATATGTAATGTATGCTTTTGTAAAATATTTGTAATATAAAAGATGAACCCATAATTTTTTTATTTTGCACATTTCAGATTTCATCTTACAGGAGAATGCATGTAGTAACAATTCAGGTTAAGCCCACATTTACATAATATGATTTTATATATACTCTATGGTTCTTTTGCACCGAAAGATACTCACCACTGAACTCAACAATAGTACCTATATTTCCCACAATTATTGTCATTTTTTTGGATTAGAACATTGTATCTCCAGGAAGCCCCTATGTAATATAAATGTGATTCTAGCAAAGTATTTACTTGAACTCAAGTCAACGAGCATTTAATTGACTACTGAACTTCAGACACTGTGCTAGGCAATGGGGACACAGCCACCATGAGTGGATTCCTCAAAGACCTTGCATTCTACTGGGTATGTGGTAGGGATTAAGGCTGGCCCATCAACAGCCCTTAAAGTATCATAGCTTTCAGCATGGAGGCAGCATAGAAAGTGAAAGAAGAGAGATTAAAAATCATGAGACCTAAATTAATCCTAGCCCTGCTTAATCTACTCATGAATCAGTAGATTTAGTTCAATTCAACAGACATTTAAATGCCTTCTGAACTGAGAGCAGTGTGCTAAATTCTGAAAGATACAAAATTTGGATGAGATAGAGTGTTTGACTTCATGGAGTTTATAGTCTATTAAAGATATTTGAAACATACAAAGATGTATGTTTCCTTCCTTATGTCCTAGTAACACCAGGAATGAACACTCTTGATCCAAAGTAAATGTTTTATGTATCATGGGCCCATCTAAAATGAGGGTAAAAGCTATGTACAACATCAAGAAACCTTTAGGTCAGCATCTATTCAAAACCAATCCTACCTGGTGTTTTTTTTTTTCTTACCAAAACAATTCTCAAAGGTATGGCAACTCAAAACAAATAAATTTAGTTAAACAGAATAAGATAGTAAAGGAAAATAAGGAAAATTTATCCATAGACATAGAGGTATGGTTTCTCTCACAGATTCCCAAGTCACTACTTGGAGACAGAATACAAGGTCCTTGGACTATATTGTTGTTAGGATACTTCCCTGCTTTTGAAGCTGATATTTCCTGCAAAGATGCTAATACCATCCATTGCTCTCCTGCTCTGACATCATTTGTTGGTTATTGTTTTTCACTGAACTGTCATTCATTGGGTTGTTTTCTCTTCTCTGCACCTATTTGCTGGTTCTTGGTGTAGCTACTATGGATATACTCTGCTGCTGATTTTGTCATTTCCTGAGTTGTTAAAGCCAGTTGCTAATTTGCCACTAAGCTATAGCTGCTATGTGCTCTCTTCTATGGAGAAGACGGATCTTTTTTGTGAATCTATAGCCTCAGTATATGAATGTAAAGGAATTTTACTGTCAATCAATTCAGGGAAAACAAAAAATGCATTTGGAATACTGTAATTCAGTACCTTATCAACCCAGAAAGTCCTTTAGGTCAAACCTGTCTTTTGAATGTCTTTGCTTTCCCTTCAATATCAACTCTTTTCCAACCCCAGGCCCACCTGATATGTATTATATTGGGGTGAGTATATTCCTTTCAACTCCCATAATGCCCTGGAAATTAATACTATGGTCACACAACTTATTCTGGTCTTTCACTTAATAAGATTTGAACTAGTCAGAGCTGTACACACTTGTCCTACACATCTGTTGCAAAATATTGTACTCTCTACACCACAGAACATCATACTGCCAATGAGTAGAGGCTGAAAGGGGTAAAATAGAGGAAAAGGAAAAATAGAAGAAAATGGAAGGACTCTGGGAAAAAATGAAGGCCCTAGAAGTTTTGACATGATCTCAGAAAGAGAAATTGATACCAAGAGACTGGAGTCCTCTAGAAACTTCCTTGTCTGAAAAAACTAAGTAGTGGAGTGAGAGAGAGAGAGAGAGAGAAAGAGAGAGAGGGAGAGAGAGGGAGAGAGAGAGAGAGAGAGAGTGAGAGAGAGAGAGAGAGAGAGAGAGAGAGAGAGAGAGAGAGAAGGGAAGGAAGAGGCAAAGGGAGAGAGAGGGAGAAGAAAAAACTACAGCTGCCACCAGTACTTTATTTTGATCAATAGAGGGTATAAGCAGTAGCAAGCCCTGAGAACTGGTGTGTGTGATTTATCTTTGGAGAGCAATCTCAACAGCATGAACAATATCCTAAAAAACAAAACTTGGCCATTTTGCCCGATATGCACACACACAATCCAGAACTAGAGGACCTCCACAACAGCCAAAATAGTACAAGAAAAGAATTCTTCAGTGTATGGCTTCCTTGATAGAATCTACTCTGATCAGGGTTGAGATCTGGAGAATAAGTGCCTCAGAGGTGTATTTGTGTGTAAGAAATAAAAAAATTTAGAACTTTAGACCAACGTATCACTAGGGAGATCAACAGTCAGAATATATCAATCATACCCTGTTAAATATGCTGTTATCACTCTGACAAGAACAAAATAACTCACATAGACAGTATGTGACATGTCTGCCACATGGATTTTTATATTTGTGTAAATTCTGTCTAATTTTATTTTTTAATTAAAATATCTTTAGTTAAGCACTTCTCTCCCTTTTACTTCCCCTTTCCCCCAGAAGAAAAACAATATTCTTATAGTAAAACTATGCAATCAGGCAAATCAAATTCCCACATTGACCATATCCGGAAGTGTGTCTATCATTCTTCATGTATCCAAAAATGTATCTTCTCATTCTGTCCATCACCTCTCTGTCAGATGTCATTCTTCATCATCTATCCCCTGCAGTTGATGATTATGTTGACCAGAGGTCTTTACACTTTCAAAATTATTCATTTATCCATTGTTGTTATTACATACATTGTCCTTCAAGTTCTAATCACTTTACTCTGCTTCGGTTCATATAAGTCTTTCCAGGTTTTTCTGAAACTGTCATTTTCTTAATTTCTTATAGCACAATAAATTCCTTTACATTCATATACCATAATTTGTCCAGACATGCTCCAATAGATAGATGCCACCTGAGTTTCTAGTTCTCTACCTGTAATATTAATGTAAGATTAATGGGGGGGGGTGGGAAGAATCAGCCCATTAATAGGCCTCAATACCTTTTGTTAATTTTTATTAAGGCACTGAGTCATAAGAGACATGCCCTCCCACTCTGAAAAGTGTATAAATACTCTGAGGTGAGGTATTACTTTGGGGCTTACTCATTGGAAATATTTGACCAGACAAGACTCTTGGGAAGCCACTAAGAGGCCCCCCCAGCTTTGAAAACCCAGATGTTGGTGCTTCTCTGTCTGGTAACTATGTATGTATGTAATGGTCAGACAGTTGGATCTGTCTGTTGATCTGTGATGTATTTATTACTTATGGTCAGACAATTTGAAGCCTGGTCTGTTGGTCTTTATTTCTCTGTTTGTATTTTCCCTGAACTAAGTGAATGAAACATGTGCTTGATTAAAGCAGATTGTTGATCCCTCAAAAGTTGCTTTGCTTTTAGAAAAGCAGATCTAAGAACCTGTACAGTAGGCCCTCCTGTGCATGCCAGGTTCCTTGATGTTACACTATTACCAGAAAAAGAACTGCTATAAATATTTTTGCATGAATGGGTCCTTTTCTCTATTATTTGATCTTATTGAGAAATAGACCTAGTAATGGGTCAAAAGGAATAGTTTTATAACTTTTGGGGAATAGTTTCGAATTGATTTCTGGAATGGTTGAAACAACTCATGGCTCTAACAGCAATGTATTCATGTGTCTTTTCCTACAATCCCTCTGACATTTGTCATTTTCCCTTCATTAACTTTGTCAATTTGATAGATGTTAGATTGAACTTCACAGTTCTTTTATTTGCATTTCTATGATAGTGATTTGGAGCATTTTTGAAAATATGTTGCTGTTGATAACTTGGATTTCTTCTCTTGTAAAATGCCTATTCATATGCTTTGACCATTTATCAGGAGAATGGCTCTTATTCTTATAAATGTGAGTCAGTTAGACACACATATCTGTGTGTGTATGTGTGTATAGTTATCAGAGAAACTTGTTGCAAAAAAATAATCTCAGGTAACCATTTCCCTCCTAATCTTAGTTATATTGTTTTTGTAATCAAAATTGTTCATTTTCTGTTCTATTAACCTCTCTATCCATTGTTTGCTCATGAATCCTTTCTCTATCAATAGATTTAAAAAAGTAATTTCTTCTTTTTCCCTCTAGTTTGTTTATGATGTAACATTTTATAATCCAATGTATATATCCATTTGGAAATAATCTGGATGTGGGGGATGAGATGTTGGTCTACACCTAATTTCTGCCAATATCTAGTATTTCTTACTGGAACCTCTAATTGAAATGATGCTACAGGCCTTCCTCACATTTGTTAGTAATGGGGAAAGATCCTAGAGGCCCTTTGACTTGTGATTTGGAGTGGCAAAGTATGGAAGAGATCAAGAGATCAATGATAATGTCATAATACTTAAGGGAAATTGCAAAGACTTGTCACCTAGCTCCACAGCCAGCACAGGTTAATACTGAGAGTAGCAAATGGCATTATGTTTCTTGAGTTTGATGCCCATTCATAAGCAATCTTGGTATCACTGGAAAACACAAGATAAGTGATGGATGGAAATCTATACCAATTCAAGTAATTGAAAGAATAGGTCTTCTAGACTGTTCAATACCACAAGAAAGCCATTGGGTCCACCAAGATAATACATTGTAATCAGTTGCTACCCATAAGGAAACTTATGGGGATACCTAAAGAAAAGGTGCCTAAGAATGCAAAAACACCAAGAAATCAAGTCAAACAAAGTAGTGGAAGGCCAATTTGCAGGTATTGCAGACAAAAATTATGATGGTGAGGCTGAACCTGTATATACTAAGAAAGATAATAGAAAGCCAAGGAGAGTTGCTAAACTTTGAGGAAGAATCTTCTGTCCTGCTACATTTCTATAGAAAGTGGCCATGTATGGTACCTATCTACTTATGGTTACTGGATAACCCATATGTTTCTCAGGTGTCCATGAGGTCAGAATTTAGGTCACTGTTCTCTACCTCTTGAAGGGGAAGCAAGATGATTTTTAAAAATCTCACCAGCTTCCCCCTATTCCCATGGTGCTACACATATATATATATATATAGAGAGAGAGAGATACATCTATATATATATATATATATAGATATATATATATAGATGTATCTATATATATATATATATATATGTAGCTCATATATATTGCTCATATATAACTATAATATGCCTTGATAGTCTTCTGATCTTGGGTGACGTCTCTCCCATGCAAGGTGAGGGCAAAACTTCTACAGTCCTCTTCTTCCAAGATACAGTCATGTACCAACACCACTAATATCTACTCCTCCTTTTCCTTTTCTCTTTTTAAATTTTTCTGGTCTTTCTTATCATCTTCACCCTCTGACAGACATGCCCTCTAGGTAACCATCATCTATTTTTCTCTTACTCTCTCACTGGAATAGGTGGATCTCACCATATGGGTAGTTCACATACAAATACATGATAAATAATTATATAATCATGGAAAATCCCATTGAAATTCAAATAATAGATTTGGCTCATAAGATAAGTTTCCACGTGATTATCATTATCTGACATGGGAATGGAAGCCAGGATATTTGTGCTACCATCCCTTTCATACCACTAATCTGTTTCTATAACCATAGGCAAGTCACTTGGCCTTTCTGAACCTCAATTGCCTTATCTGTAAAATTAAGGGTAGGACAAAATGATCTTTAACAGTTTTTTAAACTTTGATGTTGTGTGATTTCATGATTCTAGTTTGGCCCAGAGCAGATGGGACAAGTGACCTTTGATGGAGACAAGAAAGGAAAGGTTGGACTGGCAGGTCTAGATGAGATGCCACAATAAGGCATGACACTTTGATGCTGAAAGGACTACATGAGGTTCCTGAACACTCGAAGTTCTGGGATGGGAGGACCTTGTAGTGTTGCTAAGGCTTGGCTCTCAACTTACAAAATGATGTGATTTATGGCACAGAATGTTGTAGAAAAGACTATTCAGTCCCTATCAAATTGTTTTCAAAGGAAAGTTGGCATGTACTATGAATTGGGGACTCTGAAACAAAATAATTGCTACAGGTTTTCATTTGTGGCCAAAACTTCCCATGGCTAATAGGCACTCTTGGATTCCTAGGCTAAGTACTTTCAGGGGCTCAGGGAAAGGATGCAGAATGAGAAAGAAATATTTCAGCATAGGGATTAAGCCTGGAAAGAACTAGTATACAGAGATAGGCCTGGGAAAAGGCAGGGACCCTGGGAGTAGTATTACAAATAGGAACCAGACTTGCCTTGAATCCACAGATCTTTGAAGCTGGTTTCCTCAATTAGGCTAGAGATTTTCGAGAGCTTGTCTGCTTACTCTGTTTTTTCCTTTTTCCACTTCCTTTTCTCACCCTCAGGACTTACCTTGTTTATTGACAGTCATGATTCAAAGCTGATGACCCAAATTTTATATCTCTGTGATGCTTTTCTCTGGAGCTATCCTCCAAAAAGGGTAGAAAAGAACAAAAAATTCTCTCTTCAAGTGAATCCCATTTTTATAGGTCAGCATAGAATGTTTTCAGCTCACAACCATTTGAGGCAATCAACTCATCCTCAATCAATGAGATAAATAGCATTTATAGTATTCTATGCTTTATTAAAAATTGCTTTATATATGTTATCTCATTGGATCCTCGAAAGAACCTTGTACAGTAGGTATTATTGCTATTCCCATTTTACAGATGATGAATGAGAGAGATTATGTGGACATGCTATTAGTCACGCACTAATAAATGTATGAGGCAGAATTTGAGTTTAGATTTAGGATTCTAAACTCCAAATCCAGTGCTCTATCCACTACTCACTTGTGACCCTCAAGCAAATGCTTATCTCCCTGTCATTTTGATCAATAAATTCCCCTGATAATTCCCCTATATAACAATGGGCATTCTTGGGAGTGGACCCATTTGGAAATGATTTGGCCAGAAAGTGGATAACTACCATATTTCATTGCCTGCCTTTTTTTGGTGGTAATATAATTAAAACATGACTTTGTTTTTTAAAACAGGGGGCAGTTAGGTGGTGCAATGGATAGAGCACCAGTGCAGGAGTCAGGAGGACCTGAGTTCAAATCTCACTTCAGACACTTGACACTCATTAGCTATGTGACCTTGGGCAAGTCACTTAACCCCAACTGCTTCATCCTGGGTCATCTCCAGTCATCCTGGTGAATATCTGGTCCCTGGATTCAGATGTCTCTGGAGAAGAAGTGAGGCTGATGACCTGCACAGCCCTCCCTCACTCAAAACAAAGTCAAGGACAAGTCATGTCTTCATTTCTCTGATGGCATGGTCTTCTTCGGTAATGAAAGATGAACACACACACACATAATTAAAACAGAATCTAGGGGAAAAAAGACAATTTGATACAAATGTGAGGATACATTTTTCTTTCGATATCCCTCCTCCATGAAGCCTTCCCTTATGACCCCCTGAAAGTGCTCTTTGCCTCCTTTGAACTGTCATAATGTTCATGATCCGTACCACTCATCCTGCACTTATGATTTACTTGTTGCATTTTTCTCATATGTATGTCTTATCTTCCCAGCTCTACTATAAATCCATACTCTATATCTTGTAGTTCTTTGTATCCCTAATAATTCCAAGATGTTATATAACCTCAATAAATATTTTGATTGAAAACAGATATTTATATATAAAAATATATTATAGAATATATAAATATTACATATAACATATATAAATAAAGATATATCTAAAACAGAAAGCAATATTTTCTTTAGGTGTTTTGCATATTTGGTATTTGGCTGCAACATCAATGGTATTTTTCTTATTCTCCAGTGCATTCATTAACTATAATGTCCTCAAGAAGTCTCATAGGCTCATTGCATTTTATACCGACAAGGAATGTAATTATGCTTATTGAAAGAAGACCCACAATTCCAAAGTTAAACTAGTCCCACAAGTTACCTTTCCTTCTAGATATTTACATATAAATTGTGTATATACATATATATGCATGTATGCATATGTATATATATATATATATACATGAATAGATATGTATATGTCTCTGCAGAGATATCTATGATTTCATCAGTATGAGAGAACTCCTGACCCGTAAACACCTTCCAATGATACAGATCAGCTGCTCATTTTTACTTGGAAAATTTCTGTGTTAAGTCATTTGCTAGCAAGGGTAAGAGGTCAAATGTCAGTCCAGGTCTTCCTGATTCTCAGATTTATCTTCCATTCATTATTGCCTTTTCATATGTCTATTTATTTATCTCCCTGTATCCCAGCAAATACTTTTTAGAGGCAGGATTTCAATACAAACACTTAAGGATGGTTGTCTACATATGTTCTTTCATTATGAAGGAAGGAAAAGAAAAAATGAGAGGTAGAGAGGAAGGAGGGAAAGAGGAAGGGAAGAAAAGAGGGAGGATGGAAGAAAGGAAGGACAGTTTATTAAATCATCAAACTGTGCGTGACCCTTGGCTCTGTTGGTTTTGTATCTGAACGCTCCTTTTATCTAAACACAGATCAGGCTGTCCGGACAGAATGTCCATAAAAACTGAAATGTGAAAATTTTCCTTAAGGTCAGGGTAATTTACAGTCTGTCCAGAGAAGCTTTTAGGGATGTAGGATGTGACTGTAATCCTCAATGCAATCTCATCACACATGCCTGCTATTAGACATTGATTCTGGCACCGTTCCTTCAGGTAGAAAGTGGCTCTGTCAGCAGTTGCCATTTCTTTTTTCACAGTTCCCCCTCTGTACCCATCCCCCAGGCCCCCCAAATGGTAATGTATCTTTAAAGCTGCTGTAGGAAAGGTTAAACATAGTGATCATCTCAGTCTGCAGTGACATAGCTGGACAGTATTTCCACTTTATATTATTATTCAGACAATTAGTTGTCGTGGAGAGTTGCAATCCCACTTCCCCAGCACCATCTGAACAGTAGCACCTGAAGCCTTCTAGATGACAGTGAAATGATGACCACGTGCAATTGATGATTCTCAGGAAAAATATAGGCAAACAGTCACTTCGCCTACCTTATTTTGGAAGCTATTCCTCTCTTCAGCAGCACCTACCACTATTTCTATTGTATTTTCATAAGCAGGGAACATCACAGTCACTCCAAGACAGAACCACTTAAAAAACTTAGAGTTTAACCCTGTAAATGTGCAGAGAATCAATTTTCCCACTTCAGTGAGAAAATGGTAGAAGATGATGAAACTGGCAGTTTTTTTAGGCTTAATTGCCTTGCTGCTCTCCACACTACATTCAGAACATTTGATTGTGCCTGATAATCACAGGGCAGTGTGGTGTAATGGACAGAGAGCCGGCCTCAGAGCCATTTGAAATGGTCAGGGATTGTGACTCACCTAGGAAATAAACTGTCTGTAACCCTGGACAAGTTCTGTAACTTCTCAGTGACCCCCAGGAGACTTCCCAAGACTATACATTATATAAAATGTGCTGGTCTGCATTGGTAGAGGTAATCCCTCACACTATGCGGATGATATCATATGCCCAGTCAGAATGTAACAATACTAATGACAGAAAATACTAGTTTATTTTTAGGTGGTCCTCTAAAATTTGTTTACATTATCCCGTTTGGCCATCACAGCAAACCTGTAGGGTAGGCTCTATGATTATCTGTATTTTATAGACTAAGAAACTGAGGCTCCCTGATAGGCAGTGACTTGTCTAAAGTCACATAGCTAGTAATTAATTGGGGCAGGATTCAAGCTCAGGTCTTCCTGACTTTGAGTTGAATAAAATAAAAGTAATTATTAAACAGCTGACACATATAACACTTTTAGGGCTTGTGAAGTCCCTTACACATACAAAGAACATTGGGGCTGGATAGCTCTACAGATTATCTGAAGTCCAAATAAGTAAAAAGATTTTCCCAAAGTCATTATAGGTAATTACTTGCAGAATCAGTATATAGATCCACATCTTTTGACTCCCAATCCTAGGCTTATTCCAGTATATCAAGCTGCTATTCTTTTCAAAGAATTAAACTTAGTGCAAAAATTCAAGAATTTATTGTATCTTCTCATTGGGTTATTATGGTCATTGGCACCTATTGCAACCCTTGTACCTCAGCAGACAGTCTTGCTGAATTGTAATGGTTGAAAAAAGTGTCATTGTGCTTTTTCCCGACTCATTACAGGAGAGACTAACATTCTATTTGTGTGACCATGAAATCATAGAACTTAAGTTAGAAGAGACCTCTACAGTCACCTGCACATGGAACTGAACTACCGTACCTCTCCTCTACCCCGATTTGTCTCCATTTGGGGCTTCCAAAGGATTCTTGGCAATCTTTTTGTGTAGTTCTTTACTGGATAGAGAGGTTTGTGGATAATTTTCTTTGGTTTCCTTTATCATTATTTATTCTGGTGCATTTCTGGTGCTTTACAAAGGTGTTTGTGAGGAATTTGGGTCTTTCTAGGACCTAACATGCCGCCATCTATTCTCCCAATCCCTACTCTTTTAGGTCATTTATTCTAGGTATTCATGCTGTTCTTATGGAAAATCTATTTTTTTTTTTTACTTTGAATTTCCACTTGCAGTTCATATGGAACTTCTTTCTCTTTCTAAGTTGAGTGCTTGCATCTGTTATAATTCTTCATAGTGTTCTGTATCTGCTTATATTTTTATTCCTCTTTCCATTTCTAGCTTCTGAACTGGTGCTTTATGTCAGGTAGGTGGAGTGGACATCTCTGTTGTATCCCAACCTTGGTCATCTAGGTTCCTACAAAAACCTCTGGGCTAGATTCTTCCCCTTGAATCTTTGAGGTTCAGAGTTAAATCTTCAGAGAAGCTTATAGTTTCTCAGGATAGAGTGGTAGTTCCCAGAGTCTCCAAACTTCGGTATCATACTTCTGAGAATTATTTCACATGAATGTATGTGCAATGGTTACTCCCATTCCCAGTCATTTTGAAGGTCCTCACTGGTGGATTCTGACTACTCTTTCTTAGGCCTATCTTAGAAGAGTCCCCTAATCTC
>JAQQSK010004110.1:0-36029 GCA_028658325.1 Potorous gilbertii | reverse complement strand
AACTAAGTATTATCTACCTAAAACCATCAGCAAGCATTATATGCAATGGGAACAAACTAGATGAATTTCCAATAAGATTGGGGGTGAAAAAAGGATGTCCTTTATCACCACTATTATTCAATATAGTACTAGAAATGTTAGCTTTAGCAATAAGAGAAGAAAAAGAAATAGAAGGAATTCCAATAGGCAAAGAAGAGTCTAAGTTATCATTTTGCAGAAGATATGAAGATATACTTAGAGAATCCTAGAGAATCAAGTAAAAATCTACTTCAAACAATAAACAATTTTGGCAAAGTTTCAGGATACAAAAGAAATAAATATAAATTATCTGCATTTATATATATTATTAACAAAGCCCAAAAATAAGAGATAGAAAGAGAAACCCCACTTAAAATTACAGTAGACACTATAAAATATTTGGGAGTCTACCTGCCAAAACAAACCCAGGGACTATATGAACACAATTTCAAAACATTTTTCACACAAATAAAGTGACATCTAAGTAACTGGAAAAACATCAGTTGCTTGTGGATAGACTGAGCTAATATAATAAAAATGACAATTCTACCTAAATTAATTTACTTATTCAGTGCCATACCAATCAAACTACAGAAAATTATTTTGTAGAGCTAGAAAAAATAATATCCAAATTCATCTGGAAGAACTAAAGGTCCAGAATATCAAGGTAGCTAATGCAAAGAAATTCTAGGGAAGGTGGCCTAGCAATACCAGATCTCAAATTGTATTATAAAGCAGCAATGATCAAAATAACTTGGTAGTGGCTAAGAGATAGAGAGATAGATCAATGGAAGAGGTTAGGCACAAAAGACACAGTAGTCAATGATTATAGCTATCTGCTGTTTGATAAACCCAAAGTCCCTAGCTTCTGGGATAAAAACTTGGTGTTTGACCAAAATTGAGGGGAAAACTGGATAATAGTGTAGTGGAAACTTGGCATAGATAAATGCCTGACAATGTACACCAGAATAAAGTCCAAATAGATACATGATCTAAGTATAAAGGCTGATACTCTAAGTAAATTAGCAGAAGGAGAGATAGTTTATTTACAGGTTTTATAGAAAATGGAGAAATTTATGACTAATCAAAATTTAGAGAACATTATGAAATGCAAAATGGATAATTTTGATTACATTAAATTGAGAAATTTTTGCACAAACAAACCCAATACAACCAAGATTAAGAGAGGAGCAGAAAACTGGGAAAGAATTTTTACAACTAATGTCTTTGATGAAGGTCTGATTTCTAAAATATGTAGAGAACTGAGTCAAATGTACAAGAATACACATCATTCCCCAATTGATAAATAGTCAAAGGATATGAAATAGCAGTTTTCAGAAGAAGAAATTACAGATATCTATAGTTATATGAAAAAATGCTCTAAATCACTATTGATTAGAGAGATGCAAATCAAAACAAGTCTGAGGTACTATGTCACACCTCTCAAGTTGGCTAACATGACAAAACAGGAAGATGATAAATGTTGGAGAAGATATGGGAGAGTTGGAACATTGATTGATTCATTGTTGATCTGTGAGTTGATCCAACCATTCTGGAGAACAATTTGGAACTATGCCCAAAGGGCTATAAAAATTTGCATAACCCCTCCCCAAAATGTGCATACTCTTTGATCCAGCAATAACACTTCTAGGGCTGTATCCCAAAGATATCATAAAAAAGGGAAAAGGACCCACACATATAAAAATATTTATAGCAGTCCTTTTTATGGTGTCTATGAATTCTAGATCAAGGGAATATCCATCAATTGGGGAATGGTTGAACAAGTTGTGGTATATGAATGTAATGGAATACCTTTATGATATTAGGAATGACAAACAGGCAGATATCAGAAAAACCTGGAAAGACTAATAGGAACTGATGCTGAGTGAAATGAACAGAACCAGGAGAACATTATACACAGTAACAGCCACAGTGTGCAGTGACTATTTCTGATAGACAAGAACTAAAGAATCGTAACACAGAAGGAAGCAGATGATTTTCTCTTGTGTTGCTTTGTTTGATTTGGTTTTTTGCTCGTGATTTTTCTCATTCATTTTAATTCTTCTCTACACCATGACTGATGTGAAAATGTGTTTAATAAGCATGTATGTGTAGAACCCATACATGATTGCATGCCATCTTGGGGAGGGAGAGAGACAAAATTTAAAACATATGGAAGTAATTGTTGAAAACTGAAAACAAATAAATTAATAAGAAAAGAAACAGAAAAAATAAATAAGACTTTAGAGCTAACAGAAAGATAATTTAAATGAATAAAAAGAAACAATGAAAAAAAGAACTTATTATGTGCCAGGAAAGGCAAAATAGGTTGGTTAGCAGATAGAGTACCAGACTTGGAGTTACATAGACTTGTCTTACTGAGTATGAATCCAGCCTCACCCACTTACAAGCTATGTGATCCTACACAAGTCACTTAACTGTTTGCCTCCATTCTTCATCTGTGAAATGAGCTGGAAAAGGAAATATCAACCATTCTAATACTTTTACCAGGAAAAACCCAAATGGGATTACAAAGAGTCAGACACAACTGAATAACAACAAATATGTCAAGTATTGTGTTAAGTGCTTAGGATAGAAAGAAAGGTAAAATATGGCCTTTCCCTTGAATAGTTCACAATCTAATGGAGGAGACAATCAAACAACTATGAATAAGCAAACTACATGCAGGATAAATTGGAAATAATCAACAGAGGTAAGGAGCTAGAATTAAAAGGGACTCAGAAAGACTTCCTGTAGAAGATAGGATTTTACTTGTGATTTGCAGACAGCCAGGAATTGAAGATAAGAAGGGAGAATAGTCTAAGTATGGGAAAGGATCTCTGAAATTATCTCAAGTTGATAGTGTCTTGTGTGAGGAACAGCAAGGAGGCTAGTGTCACTGGATTGAACAATACTTAGGGGACCAGAAGGGAAGGAAGGGTATGAAGGTATATGACTAGAAAGATACAGTGTAAGTTAATGAGGGACTTTGAGAGCCAGTGGATTTTATATTTGATCCTCTACATGATAGGAGACTACATGGAGTAGGGGGTAACATAGTTAGACTAGCACTTTAGGAAGATAACTTTGACAGTTTAATGGAGGATAGACTGAAGTAGGAGGAGAGCCAACCAACAGCTTGTTGCAATATTCCAGGTGTAAGAGAAGGGAATGAATAGGGTTGGTGGCAGTGTCAGAGGAGAGGGGATGTATTAAAGAGATGTTGCATAAGTAAAATCAATAAGCCTTGCCAACAGATTAAATAAGAGGGATGACAGAGAGTAAAGAATCAAGGAGGATGTGACAGCCTGAAGGACTGGGCAGATGGTAGCATCTTGGTAGCAAGGTTGAGAAGAGAGAGGGCTGCAAAAGTGGGGAAAAGATACAGAAATAACTTTAGGACACGATGAACTTAAATGTCTACAGAACATACAGTCTGAGCTATTCTATAGGCAGTTGAGACTGGAGGTCTACAGAGAGTTGGACAAATCAGTCTGAGGATCCTCACCGAACAGATAACAATAGAATCCATGGGAACTGATGATGGTGATAATGATGAAATTAATGATAGCAAGCATTTATATAAGGCCTACTAAGTACTAGGCACTGTCAGACAATTGACAAATATATCTCATTTGATAACAACCTTGGAAGGTAGGAACTGTTACTGTCACCATTTTACTCATGAGGAAACTGAAACAAATGGGTTAAGTGACTTGTCTAAGTTCATACAGATTGTAAGTATCTGAAGCTAGATCTGAACTTAGGTCTTCCTGACTCGAAGCCCATCTCTCTACCATTGTGTCACTTGGCTCACCAACTAAAATAACATAGAAGGAGAACATAGAGGATAGAGCCCTCTGGAACACCTATTGTTACTGGTCATGGCCTAGATGAAGATCCAACAAAAGATCCTGAGAAGAATTATTCATAGAGGTAGGAGGAGAATGAGGAAAGGGAAGTGTCCTAAAACCTAGAGAGGAGATCATCTAGGAGAAGAGCGAGATCTACTCTGTCATGAAGAATGAAAATTGAAAAAAAAAGTGATTTGGCAACTAAAAGAGTAGTTTCTGTTGAATGATGAGATTGGAAGCCAGATTGGGGAGTTAAGAAGAGAGTGATAGGAGAGGAAGTAGAGATACATTCTCTTAACCACAAAAGACAGGAAATACATGGGACAATAATCTTGATGTATCAAGTAAAGATTTTTTGAGACTAAGGGAGAGAGAAGTATATTTGGAGGCAAAAGGGAAACAATCAATGGGCAAGGAAAAACTGAAAATATGTGGGGAAGTAGGGATGCTAGAGTGGAAGTCTGGAAAGAATGAGATCATTTGTGTATGAAGTGGTCAAGAGAAGGGACACTTCTTACTGTTAAAGGGATGAAGGAGGAGATGGTGGCAGAAGAAGGCAATCAGGTATCATAAAGAGAGGAGGAGGTAAGAAGAGGCATCTCTGATGAATGGCCTCAATTTTTTCAGTAAAATATGAAGCAAGATTCTCAGCTGAGAATCCTTGCATGGAAGGACAAGGAGCTATGGCCAATTTGATAAGGAATGAAAAGGTTCGGAAAAGCCACTGAGGTGAGTAAGACAGTGAGTTAATTAGGGAGATGATGAAAGTATTGCCTAGCAGCAGCTAGGAAACGGAGTGCACAGAGGTCATGTTAACTTGTCCAAGGCCATAAACATCAGGGACAAGATTTGAACTCAGGTTCTCTATCTCCTGAGTGGATCCTCTTTCAATGACACTGCACTCAAACGTAAGATCATAGAACTTTAAAGCTGAAATTTACCTGAATGGATATCTAATTAAACCTCCATTATTTTTTACAGAAGAGAAAACTGAGGCATTGAGAAAGTAAGCAACTTGTGAAATGTCACAAGATAGTGAGTAACAGAGCTGAGATTTGGACTTGGATCTTTTCTCAGAGCATGATTTTTATATGTGTGTAAGTATCCTATTAAACATCAGTTCATAAGTTTTTACATCCATGGCAACCCAAAATGACTCTCTTCTAAAGCAGAGAGGGGTCAGGTTCTGCATCAGTGGGAGGGAAAATCCACACCAATGAAATGACAGGCCTTTTTAGTACTAAGGTAAATACATCTTATTTTATTCTGCTGTAGGAATTTTCTCCATTTAAAATTGTTCTCCTGATAGAATTAATGCTTGGTTTCTGATCTTTTCCATAGGACTGCTGGATGTCAAAAGAGATGAGAGTCCAATCAATTCTGGTTTGTCAGAGAGCTCAGTGGCAAGAACACCACTGTCTCTAAATAAAAACAAAAAGGAGTATTTTTAAAGAGGAGTTTACAAATACTAAAAGGGGCCAAGGATTTGGAGGAAAATCCTTTCTCCCACTCAAGTTGAGCTGAGTAATTAACTTAGCTATGACCATAATCACTGACCCACCATCTGGAGCCTAGGAGACAAAGCTTAGCCTAATATAAGTTAGGCATCAGACAAAGGGCAGTTTCCTTGACCTTAACTCCTTCCTGTGGGTGGTTCCCATGGGAACCTGTAAACCTTGGTGACTGAAGGGTTCTTGCTGTAGGTAGAGTTTTATGTCTGTGTCCCTTCCACATTGTCATGATGGGCAGATGGGAAAAGAAGTTGAATGGGGGTGGTTGCAGAATAGAGTTAAGGAAAGAGCAAGAGAAAGAAAAAGAAGCAGCCATCGCTGAGTGTGAATGGATTCAACACAAATTTGAGCAACAGCATAGATTTTTTTGTGGACTTGACTAAGGAATTTTGAAGTCTGTTAATGAAACCAAATTGTTATCACTTTTAATCATAGGGGAATTTAGTATTCAGAAAAGCTGGTCCTGGGGAAATTTTTTTAAAGTAAAGTTTTCTTAAGTGCCTACTTGGTGCTAGGCACTATGCTAAATGCTGAGGGTACAAAGAAAGGCAAAAATTAGTCCTTGCTCTCAAGGAGTTCACAGTTCAGTAGAGGACATATGAACAAGTTTGGAAAACTTGTCAATGATTGTACTATAAGTGGAGTCTAGACTTAATTTAAGGAGGTGAGTTAATTGACTTCCCCACTAGTACTATGCCTACATTTTAGGGAACTATCCTTAAGTGAACAGAAATGGCTGCTTACGGAAAATTACATTCAAATAATTTGTATTTGAAGAAACAAAACATAGAATCTTAGTTCTATCTTACCTGATAAGTGCCTTAAAGGGTAAAAAGCAAAACCAACTATGCATTCTTCTCTTGAACTTATTGATAGCATTTCTATTTCCTCTATGACATACCATTTCCTACCTCCAGGCTTTTGCATGCCCTCTTCCCCCATGTCTAGAATATATTTCTTCTCCTCAGCTTAAAGTCCCTAGCTTCTCCACCCTGATCGATTATCATAAGTTCTTTCTCCCTCTTAACATCATTTCATATAACCTTTGCTTTTTACTTATCTCTGTGGTAGTTGTATCTTTCTCGTTCTTGACTTCTGTTGACTTGACTTCTGGCCTTTCTTACTTTCATATATGCCTTAATTATGTCTGGCTTCCCCCCATTTTTTTTTGCTTAATGACATATACATTTTCATGTATTAGTGAGTGGGGTGGGGTGGGAAGGATTGTAAAGGCTGGAGGGGATTAAAAGAGGGGGAAGGGATAGAGGACACAGAGACAAAGAGAGACAGAAAGACCCAGACCCAGGAATGGGGAGAGAATAGACAGAGATAACTCCTTTCCTCACCTCCAGGCTTCACCTCTTATTAATCTTTATTCCTTGCCTCTTAATGCTTCCTCTATACTTAGGGCAGTATCTACAGAATAAATGCTCCATAAATGTTTTAATTGCATTGAATTAAATTAAAGAATGACTTTCTATCTCCTGTATAACACCTAGTGATTTCTTAAAGAAGACAGGCCTTTTTAAAAATTTCTAAATGGTTTTTAAAATTTTTTCAAATAGTAGCTTGGCATAGGATAAGAAAACTGCATTATTCAAAAGTTTTGTTGTTCAGTTGTATCTAACTCTTTGTGACCCCACTTGGAGTTTTCTTGGCAAAGATACTGGAGTGTTTGCCATTTCCTTCTCCATCTCATGTTATAGATGAGGAAACTGAGGCAAATAGGGTTAAGTGATTTGCCTAGGGTCACACAGCTAGTGAGTGTCTGAGGCCAGATCTGAACTCAGGGAGATGAGTCTTCCTGCCTCCAGGTCTGTGCACTGTGCCACCTACCTGCCTCATGTTGGATTTAGCATTTTACAAAAAAAAAATTGCTCTTGTGACTTGGGAGACAATTTGTAGTACCAGCTTCCCCGTGGTATATTGCACACATAGTGGAAAAGTTGGGGTGATGCTACAGTAAAGCAAAGAACATACTGAATCTGCAGCAGACAATTCTGGTTCTAATCCTGCTCTGCTCTTTAGTCTAAGCTTCAATTTCCACATCAGCAAAATGAGGGATTGGACTCCATGATCTTTAAATGTCTTTCTGACTACAACAATATATGATCTAATTAAAAATGATTTAGTTGATATTTGAATACAATTGTTTTCTTGAAAACTTGATGGCTCTAATTTGTGTAAGTTTCTGCTGTAGTTTGAGGTGGAGAGTTGGATATTAAGGTTACTTAGATCAGAGATCGCTATGTAGCATGGGATCCTGCATCGAACTAAGAAAACAACTGAGCATGACCCTGTAATTTTATAGATGGGGAAACTGTGATTCTCTGTGGTGAAAAAACTTGCCTCAGTGTTTGTTTCTTCTACTTAACCATGGTTTTTCATTTAAAAATTTAAATTTTATTTTTTTTGAGAGATGTCTCTGACATATACCACCTAGGTGACATTAGGCAAACCATTTTGCTTCGCAAGGTCTCAATTGCAGAGTAGAGACCAAACTGCACTGATGGAGAGAGTTTCCCAAAAGGGAGTTCCCTATACCAATGAAATCACAGATCCAGTCCTATTTTTAATTTGATGAATTTATTTTTACTTTTAATTTGATTCTTTTTTTTGCATCAATCATTTTCACACATATCCTCATCCTAGTGAGTTTTCACTTACAACAAAGAGAAAAATAATTATGCAAAACCAACTAATATAGCAACACAATCTAGCATGTGCATGGTGTTCCATACCCATAATCCTCCTCCATCTCTAAGTATGAATATGTTGAATATTTTTAAAAAAATTACCCCTAACAGCAATCTCACCATTATAATGAAAGCCTATTACTGGAACCTATCAGATTCTGGAGAGAATTAAGGCCTATAGAAGACCTGGGTTTGGAGCCTAGTTCTCACCAGGATGACCTTGAGTAAAATCACTTACTTCTTTGTGTCCAAACTTACCATCTATGAAAAAATGAGTCAGAAAGAGGTGATCCTTAAAATCCATTCAAAATCTAAAGGCCTAAAACTCCCTATATTTGGAGGACATTAGAATTCATCTTAGCATAATCAAATCAGTCTTTCTTTAATGATTGTGAGAAGTTCAATTACACAATATCTCCTCTAAAATTGTAAGAGCTACAGTGATAGAAATCAAACTAACCAAGTTTGAAAGGCAGGAAAATCTTATTTTACAGTAAAACCAAGGAGAACATAGATTGTAATCAGGTCCTGTCAATGTTATCCCATAATACAGAGAGACATGAGTCACAAACATTCATGCTGCGGCATCTGGAGGTCTGCCCTCTTCTAGCAGTCAACCACACTAAATAAGGAAAAGTCAAGTTCATAGGACCATAGAATATTAGAAGGGAATTTAGAGGTTCTCTGGGCCAATCTTCTTCTTTTACAAGTGCAGAAACAGAGGCCCAGAGAGAAGTAACTTCCCCCAAATCACATAGTCAGCAATCAGAGATAAGTTTTATAGTAGATAGAAAATGCAGCCTGGAGTCTAGATAACCTGAATTCAAATCCAGCCTGGGATGCTTATTAGCTGTGTAATCAGTCAAATCACTTAACCTCTATTTGCCTCAGTTTCCTTCCTTGTAAAGTGGAGATAAATAGTACCAACCTCACAGAGTTATCATGAGGACCAAATGAAATAATAACTATAAAGTGTTTGGCACATAGTGGGTACTAGAAAAATGTTAGATATTATTGTTATATTATATTATTATATTATATTATTATTAGGACAACTGGAATTCAAGCCTAGGTCATATGACCTCAGATCCAGTTCTCTTTTTAACCAGGTAGGAAGAAGTTCCACAGGAAGGAAAGGAACCACTATCCAGTCAATAAGCTGTCCAAAGTAGGTTATGGAAGCTTTCAAGAGCACAGAGTGTTTTACTTCTCAAATTCAAACACATGGCCCAAAAGACCTCCGACATCCTGTTATTTCTGTTGGGAGTTCCATGGATCCCGGTAGTTTTATTTTTTAAAATTTATTATTTTTTTAAATCAACTTCATCATTGTTATTAATACATTGTTTTGACACAGCAGATGATTCACAAGAAACAACCAAACACATCACACCCATCTCCAATCACTTTCTGAAAAAATTAACTAAGTGAAACTTCCTACCCCAATGATTAATTCCTTTTTTTCACTATCGTGGTTTGCCATTCAATAACAATTTTCAAACCGAGCTTCTGGTAATACCCGCAGAAAAGATTTCTAACAGACAGTGGCAAGCAGCCGCATCTTCTAAGATCTAGGTCTGTCCTTGCTTCTCAGGGTTCATTTTTGGTTCATCAGAGTTTGATTTTTGCCTCTAACCTCTTGCAAACTCTATCTGAAGAGTTCTGTGTTTCCTAATCCTGGCTGGAAAGTGAAAACCAAAATGCATTATTCAGGAAATGCTGGTAGTTTCTGAGCTTCTCTTATTTTCTCTGAAACCATTTGCTGTCCCAAGAGGCTTTTTCCATGATCTACATCAGACTGTGGAGCAGTCATCCAGAGAGTTATTGTCTCCCCAAGGCTCTGCTTTGGGTCAGGTTATAAAACTTGAAATGTTCATTTTCAAGGGCTAAAATCCGATGCCTTTACATATGGCCTTCTCAGTGTGTCTCGCCAAGAATTTTGTGGAAATTAACAGTGAAAATGTGTCACTCAACGGGAGGAGCTGTAATTTTGATTTATGGTTGTATTTATGTTTTCCCTCTTTGTTTTCATCAAAAAATTAAATTTCCAGGGAAAAGGCAGCCAAATCTCCAAGGAACAGGGACCTATCTGACGTGAGTTATTTGGGAAAAGAAATTCAATTCAACTCAATTCAACACTTACTAAGCACCTTCTTTGGATAAGGCACTCTGCTAGGCACTGGGGATCCAAATGATTAAAGTAAACAATCCTCTTCCTCAAGAATTTTCATTCTACTGGCATATTTCAAGTGAACTGCAGATCACTCTTGTGATCCCCAGGATTCTCTTTCTGAGGATTAACTTAAGGGGAACTATGATGGTACTCTTGACTATCCACCATTGAGATTGCACATATATTCTAGAAGAGTCTGGTTATGGCTCCTTAAAAGACCAATTATAAAGCTCTCTTTTTTGCAAAGAAATTGAATCAGCATGCATTTACTAAAATTCCAAGGCCCTGTAGCAGGAGACACGTTGGGGTCTGTGAGAGGAGGAGAGACCCCACAGTCCTTTGAGCTCACAGTTGGGAAGTTCTCCAACATGGAAGGTAAGAGAAAGGGCCCAAGCTAGAGAGGGCAGGAAGTATAACAATTGCTTGTTCTCATTTTAACTAATCATTGCTCGTTAATAATTAATTAACATTGTTATGATTTTAACTAACTATTGTTAACTAGGTGCCATACCTCAGCTATTTCTACTTGTTAAAGCAGAATAAGTGTGGCCAGAGTCAAATTTCAGCTGCTTAAGAAGACAAAGCCCTGGTCACTTACCCTGGTTACAGTTCCAGATAGAATAAAGATAAAGGCTGCAGTAGCTGAGGAAGTTAATAAAACTAGAAGGCCAGCATGTTCAAAGGATCGAGTCTGTATGACTAACAATGCCTCTAACAATGAGGACAATGATTATGGTGGACAGGAAGACCATACTCTCAGACCATTGGGTACTGAGTTAAAGTTGGGAGGATATCTAACCTACCATTTTACAGACAGGAAAAACTGAAGTTTGAAGAAGTTAAGCCATTTAAAATCATGACGAAAGTGAGTGGCAGACCCAGAATTTGAATTGTGGCCTTCTGACAGAAGGGGCAGATAGGCAATACAATGGATACAGTTACGGGCCTAACAAGAGTCAGGAAGACCTGAGTTCAAATCAGGCCTCAGACACTTACTTGTCTGTGTGATCCTGGTTAAGTCACTTCACCCTGTTTTCCTCTGTTTCCTCATCTGTAAAATGAGCTAGAGAAGGAAATTGTGGACCACTCCAGTATCTTTGCCAAGAAAATCCCAAATGGGGGTCACAGACATGACTGAAATGACTGAGCAGTGGCAATGAACTCAAGGTATGTCCTCTTGAAAGAGGGGACATTTTTAAAATATTTTAAAATATTGTACTTCCTCTATCACACGATCCTGTGTGACAAAAGATACATATTGTACTGTTATGCAATGAGTGTGAAGTTTGACTAACATATGAAACTGATTGTCACATGTGTCACTACTTATACTTGTGCCTTTCATTATTAAACTAATAAGGAGGGGATGGATGGATTCTGTGGAAGGAAGACCTGGGATCAAGTCCTGGTTCTGTTGCTTACTACTACTGAGGCATGTGTGCGGCCTACTGCAAGAATTTTAACCTTCCTGGTCCTCTGTTTCCTCATCTGTCAAATGAAAGAATTGGATGAGATAATATAAGTAGCTGTCATTTCTATATGACTTTAAGGTTTGCAAAGTACTTTACATATGTTATCTCACTTGACCCTTACAATTCTTTGAGGCAGATGCTATCATCATCTCTATTATGTGTATAGTTAAATTAAGGCACAAAGGGTTTAAAAGATGTGCCCTGGGTCACAGGACTAGTAAGTAGTATCTGAGTCAGGATTCAAACTTGGGGATTCTTGGCTTCAACTCCTAAGCTCTAACCACTGCACTACCTAGCTCCCCAAGGAGCTCTAGGCTCTCTATGATCCTGGGAAAGATTAAGAGCCATTCCACAAACAAATGTCATTTGTACACTGTCATAAGATCTGACATTAAAAAGAAAAAAAGCTACATTTCCCTAACAATCAGAGCTATCTCAAACTGGAATGGACCTCTCCATTTGGAAGTGAGTTCTCCATTTTTGTAGCTGTGTTCAAGCAGAAGTAGGTTGACCATATGAGATGTTGCAGGTGGACACATACATACATGAAGGAGTTTGGATCACATGATCTTTAAGGTGCCTTCCGACTATAAGAGTCTACAACTGGACATCTGCCTTTTTGTTCTGAATGAGGTCTAGTTGGAGGCAGCTAGGTGACATAGTGGATAGAGCACTGGATTTGGACACTCACCTCAAACACTCACAAGCTGGGTGACCTTCAGAAAATCACTTAACCTTTCTCAGTCTCAGTTTCTCCAATTGCACAATGAGGGTATCAAATGAGATGAAACATGTAGAGTTGTTTGCAAAATTTAAAGTGCCATATAAATGATACCAATTATTAAGTATATAATTAATTTCTACTCAAAGATACAATTATATTTTAATCCATTGAAGGATTAATAAGAATGCCAACTGCTCAACTCATATTCTTGTAGGCTTTAAGGTTTACCAAAAGCTTGCTTCCCAACTCTGTGAAGTAAGTTGCTTGTCCTTTAGAAGATGATGATGTCTTGACTCATGCTTGAATTGGATTTAAGTGGGGTAAAGCTGTGCAAAGTTGTCAGCCTCACTTTCTCTTCTAGAGTTGTAGAAGTCGAGTGGCAAGGCAAAAGTCAAGATGCCTGATGATGGTCTGGGATCTGTTGGATGACCCTGGCATCTAAGTGCTCCACAGTACCTGCTTTAGCAACCTTCATGGCCATTGGAACAAACTGTTTTCACCCACCCATTCCCCTGGGGGGAAGTCTTCATCTTCTTGAGGTGGACATCGGTAGTTTTGAGGCCTGTCTCTTACCCCGATCCTGGTTTAGTCTGTTTGCCAAGATGGTGCCAAAATGTGGCCACTGAACATACTACAGCTTCTTGAGGTCACAGGTGAGAATTGGATGAAAGTTGGACCCCATAGGTAGATGAGCAACCTGAAAAGGGCTCAGCAAGCCCTCACACCAGAGGTGCTAGTTCTCCTTGAACACCCTAGACACACGTGAAGTAAGTAGTAGAGGTATCATTACTTACATTTTACAAATGTGGAAACTAAGACTCAGATTCAGTGACCTGCTTTGGGTTAGTAAGTGACAGATACGTGGTCTGAATCTCAGTTGCAGCTCTAATTTTGTGTTATGCCTAAGTTCATCTGCTATTTCTATAGTGCCAGGCCAAATAATGAAAGCAATCAATCTGCATTGTTAAAAAAAATCTCACCCAAGAGAGCTAATCTTTCTTGAAATACCATCTATGAAATCATATTTAGGATTACAGACTTAGAATTTGAAGGGACATCTGAGATCACGTAATCCAACTCCACCAATTTCTGAGAAAAAAAAAAAGACACAGAGAGATGAAACTACCTGTTCAACTTAGGGCCCAGCTAGGGGAGCTAGAGTTTGAATCAAAGTGCTATTTTTCCAAATTCAGCACTTTTTATAATACTCCACTGCCTACTTTGTCTCTCTCTCTCTCTCTCCCCATATGTCATCCAATGAAGGTATTTCATCTAAAAAAGAGATCTATAGAGATAGGCAGCAGACAACAAAAAAGGGACAGGAAGAGCCCACCCTAAGTAGGGAAAGAGGGAAGAAAAATGGCAGGAAGTAAAGGCAGAAGGAACCTTGGGTAAGAGAAACACAATACAAATAAAAGGAGTAGAAAGGATTGGTAGGAGGAGAGTGGGAAAATTCAAAGATGTGGAAAAGAAGAATCAAAAATCAGGAGAAAAATTAACTGACCCCAAAATTAAGTATTGAGAGAGGGGATGGATAATGTCTAAGTAGTGCTTCATGAAATTTTAATACAATTGAAGGTATTTTCCTTCCCAGCCCCCAAGAGACAGAATCCTAAGTGAGAGAGACCAATGCAACGTGACCTGAGACTTTTCAGTGGCTCCAAGGACTGGGCAATTGATTAATTCCCTTTCCAGATTCATTACTGACTTTCTCTGGATTTCAAAACTACCTCCCTTCTACTACTTAGGTCATCCTGGAACTTTCCTTAGTACCTGGGACCTCCTTACTCTGAAACAGCCTTCATCCCTGACTGACAGCTCACTCATCATGGAATGTCCCCCCACAAAGTCTCCTCAATCGTTCTCCCAAGAGTGAGTTCCTCCTGAAGGTTCCATTTTGTGGACAAGCCCCGCTGACCTCCTTTCATTCCCCTCTACTTCCTGTTCCTGACTCTTTTTGGACTTCAAAGTCATGTGCTTGTGCTCCCATCTCCTTCTCTCCCTCTACTTTTCATCATTCTTTTGCATGTAATCTTCCCCCTTTGGAAAGTAAGTTACTTGAAGGCAGGGACTATTTCCTTTTTGCTTATATTTATATACAGAGCTTAACCACTGTGCCTACCACATAGTAAAGATAAATAAATGCTTATTTCCTTCCTTTCCTTCTTCCCAATATTTTCTGCTCACACTGCTCTTTTGACAAGGAGTTATTACATAATATCAATACACATTGGGTGTTCAATATATATATATATATGTATTTACATACATAAATATATATATGTAATATACCAATTGATTATTCATTCTCCATTCAAAGGACTCCATGCCACACCACCATGTGACTCTACTGTTTCAGAAATGTTGTCCCACCTGGTTCCAGCTTTTTCAGTAAACTTTTGAGATCTTTAACTACTCCCCACATAATGAACATTTGTTGTGAGGTAGTATGGGTAGTAGATAGAGTGTAAAACCAGGAAAACATGGATTAAAATTCCACCTCAGACATTTCCTAGCTGTGTGACCCTGGGCAAGTCATTTATTTTACTGAGCCTCCAATTTTTCCTTTTGTAAAATGAGGATATTAAAAGCACCTACCTCCTAGAGTTGGCACAAGAATCCAAAAAAGATCATGTGTGAAAAGTACTACAAAAATTTAATTATTATTTCTATCAGATTAATTAGTTAACAAACATTTATCAAATGCTTAAAATGCTTCATTATGGAGAGATAAAGAAAGGCGAAAACATGGTCCCTGCCCTCAAGAAGGCCACATTCTTTCAGTCCCCCTTTCTTTGTTTTCAAGAAACAAAAAAGAGAAGCAGTTAATATATATGAAGTGTGCTGGAGTACACATGGTACCTACTGGGGGAAAAAAATCTTTTTCCCAGAATGTTGTGGGCTTAATGTACCAAGCAGATTTTAGGGAGTGGATTGGAGCAGGATGGCATAGAGGGAAAGGTTATTAGGAAGAAGAGGGAAGAAAAGAAATAGTGTGTGCACTGTGAGGCTGATTGGAGGATAAAAATAGCTGGGAGGGGGCATGGGAAAGGAAGTGCCACCAGATTTGCTACAGGATTTCAAGTGATGCCAAGAGCAGCAGCAGCAGCAGAGGATAGAAGCTAAAAAGATGATGATGCTACATAGCAGTAGCTGAGAGGGAATGATGGCAGCCCCATTGGACAGGTGGAGGTCTGGCAGCAGCAGATTTTGCAGAACCTCTATTTGCCATGGGATCAGTGATCACAATGCACTCAATCTATTGCCATCTCACCTACACTTTCCCTGAGTGGGATGAGCTTTCAGCTGAGACCAGAGCAGCCTGAGAGCATTAGGGATAAAAAAAGATACTTGTATATATCTTCTCATCCCACTTCAGACCCTCACCACCGCATGCCAGAACTATCACCACAGTCTGCTGTTTGGTCTCCCTGCCTCAAGTCTCCCCTCTCACGGCATTCTGTCTTCCACCTGTCAAATTGATCTTCCTCAGGCACGAGTCTGATTCTGAGCCTCCTCGCCCCTCTACCCATTGAAGAAACCTCCAGTGTCTCCCTAATGCCTTCATGATCCCATATAACATCTTCATGGCATTCAAAGCCCTTCATAACCTGTTTCTCTACCTTTCCAGTTTTATTCTACCTTACATTACACCTTACACACACTCTGTGATCTAGTAACACTGGTCCCCTTGCTGCTCTCCCAATGAGAACACCTCCTGAATCCATGCATTGTCACTGACTATCTCCTTTTGAATTCTCTCCTTCTACATCTCTGCCTCCTGACTTTCCTGCTTTCCTTAAAATCTTAGCCCAAGTCCCACCTTCTGCAAGAAGTTTGTTTTTTTGTTTTCTTTTTACTAGTCCTCATTAATCTTAGTGCCTTCCCACAGAGATTACCTCCAATTTATCCTGTGTTGAGCTTGTTTGTACATACCTGTGTGCAGGTTCTCTCTAATTAGACTGTGAGCCCCTTGAGAGTAGATTTTGTTCTTACTTTTCTTTGTAACCCCAGCTCTTAACATAGTGCCTGACACCTAGGAGATGCTTAATACTCATTGACTTCTCTTGAATTGTCAAACAGAGCACAAATAGAGAGAATAAAAGTTCATTTGTAAAATTGACATTACTACTAGCCCATATTCACCAGCGTCATCATTTGTCCAGAGCTAGGAAGAGTACTTTCTTGGTGAGCACATTTGTGCCCTTGAAGAGTAGAAATCCTTGGACAAGATTTAAAAATTGCACCTCTAACCCTGTCTCTCAGGTCTGAAAAGTTTGCCCTTTGCAATATTTTTTTTTGTTAACAGTTGTGATTTCATCAAAGAATTCCCAGTGTGGACCCCACCCCAACCCACCCACTTCACCAGTGCATTGTAGAAAAGAGCATTGAATTTGGAGTCAGAGGACCTGGGCAAGAATATGACCTCTGCTGCCCACTCCCTGTAAGACCTTGCACAACACACAACTTCCCTGGCCCTCAGTTACTTCATCCTGTGATTGAATGAGTAAAATTGGAAGGCATCTAAGGTGCTTCCTCTAACCTAAGTAGGTAATATATCTTCCAGGTGCCTAGGAGCAATGAGAAGTTTCAAGAGTGACAGAGCTAGTATGTGTCAGAGGTAATATATATCATACTGTTGCTTCATACATGTAATTTATATGGCACAATGGATAGAATGCAGGTCCTAGAGTCAGAAAGTCCCCTTTTCCCAAGTGTAAATCCAAGTTCAGGCACTTACAAACCATGTAACCTTGCACAAGTCACTTGACCCTGTTTGCCTCGGCTTCCTCATCTGTAAAATCAACCAGAGAAGGAAATGGAAAATCAATCCAGTTTCTTTGCCCAGAAAACCCTAAATGTGGTCATGAAGAGTCATACACAATTGAAAAATGACTGAACAGTGACAAGCCCTAGAGACCATATATATAAATATGTATGTATTTATAAAAAAGCCATATTTTAATATATTCCTTGTTGCTAGTGTCTTCTCATTGTGTTCTAGAAAGATGTTTTCCTTGCCTATCCCTAGTCTGACTCTGATTCTAACTGTAAAAACAATGACCATATTTCCTGGATGGAGGCCAATGATCCCTTTCCACCCTCTTTCTCTATGGAGGAATGAAAGGCAAACATGTGCATCTAATCCTTAAGAATAGTTTTTATTACTGAGACCCAAAACCTTCCAGTGGAGGGGAGAGAAGCACAGTGTAGCTACATGCTCTGCATAGGCAACTATCTATTTATCTTAGCCAGGCACCAGGAATGCAAGGATAAAGGATAATGTGGTCTGGAGGAAAAGCTCCATTAAGAACCCATTATTTTCAGATTCTAGTGTCTTGAACTAAAAGCTACCTTTGTGCTATTGTGCCATGGAAGCTTACTGTCCTGTTAGGTTGTTTTATACTCAGAGGCATTTTTTATGCTTCCCATTATTCTCCAGTGAGAAGTGTTAATTAGGACAGAGAGAAAACAGGGAGACTTGAATATTCTCTGTTATAAGGAGGTTTCCATTAATCTCAGGTGAGAGCTTCCACCTTGGTTTGCTGCTTTGTTTTTCCCTTTATAAACCCTGCTCAGTAATCAGACCAAGGGTGAAAAAACCCAGTTGCCCCGCATCATTGCTTTGCCTTGGCACCGACCCTCAGATCCTGAGTCCAGGCTTCCCTCCTCTTCCACCCTTGGATCTCTTGTTGCTGCTCCCCCTTTACTGTTCTGTCCCACCTAAAAGATGGAATTCAGAGTGGTCTATAGAGACAGCATGCCTTGTATCACCTGGGATTTGATTCAGCACTGTTGTATTCCATTCTACAATTATGCATAAGATCATCACATTTTGAATGAAAAGTAACCAGTCCTACAACACATAATATTTGTGTTTTCAAAAATGCCCTAAATGCCACCATCTGCTAAATCTATTATTCCCTACCCCCCCCCCAAAAAAGTTAAGCAAAGTTGCTCAACAAAATAAGCATATCTGGTACTGTATTCAGCATTCTGCATGTGCAGTCTTTTCCCTATCTGCTGAGAAGGGGAATTTATAAGATCATAGGACGGGGAGCTGGAAGAAACCTCAGAGACTCAGAGGATTTGGTCAGGGGTTTTTGAGGACCAAGATTGTTCACTGCAATTGACCTGAGTTCAGCTGCCTCCAACGGCTGTTTTCTTTTATTGTAGTTTATCTTATTCTCCTGGTTCTGCTTATTTTACCCCATGTTAATTCGCACAATTCTTCCTGGTTTTTTTAATTCCTCATAGTTATCATTTCTTAAAGTACAATAGTATTTTATTACATTTATATATCACTTTATTGGACAATGTCCAATTTGTAAATACCTGCTTTGTTTCCAGATTCTTGCTACATTGAAAAGTATGGTCATAATTTTGCTTTGTTGGACAGGGGAAGGCTAGACTCATGATTTCACTAGTAATTAGAGTTTAACTGACTTGGCCCTGGTCACACAGTTAATATATATCAGAGGCAGGACTTGAACCCAGGTCTTCCTAACTCCAAGGTCACTCCTTTATTCACCGAACCATGCTATCTCAAGTATTTTGGTATATTTCTTTCTTCTTTCTTTCTGCTTTTAACATCCTTGGGCCAGCTACATCAAATGAATGATTTTGGAATGCTATACCTACTGGCCGTGGATTTTTATCCATCTGCCCCAGCTGCTTTCTCAACTAAAGGATATTTCTACCGCTGTTGCCCCCTTTTCTGTTCCTGCCCAGAACATTCATTTGAGGAATTGCCCAAAGGAGTCATGCTCATCTTTCATTTGGGTCCAGACCTGACTGTACTTTTACACCTTGGCCCCACACTGGGTTCTTTCCTCTCTTCCCTCCATCTCTCTTTTATATGTTACTTTCATCCATTAGAAGGTAAGTTCCTTGAAGAAGTCTCTCTTTACTTATATATATATTTTTAATACTTACCACAGCTTCTGGCACATAGTGAGCATGTGACAAATGTTCATTCTATCTATTGATCCATCTATCTAATTGTTTTATCTAACTATCTACCTATCCATCTGTCTACCTATTCGTTTGCCTGTCTATCTATCTATCTGTCTATCCATCTATCCATCCACTTAATCTATCTACCTATCTATCTATCCACTTATCTACCTGTCTATCTATCTATCCATCATCTCTCTCTCTCTCTGTCTCTCTGTCTGTCTCTCTCTCCCTCTCTCTCTCTCTTTCTCTTTCTCTCTCTTTCTTTCCCACCTAACTAGCTGGCTAGCTATCAAAAGCAAAGAAGAGATCCAGATCTTAGTCTGGTCTTTGACCAAGGTTCTTGGTGCTCTTTCCAGTGCACTGTACTGCAGTGTTTCATGTTTCAGTCTTAGCTCCCCAATTATACTATAACCTTCGTGACGGAATTGGTAGTTGTGAAACTGGTGAAGTCTATCCCCCTAAGCTTCTGGTGTGTGTGTGTGTGTGTGTGTGTGTGTGTGTGTCCTCCCTCCTCCCTTCTCTGAGTATCTCTTCTCATTCTTCCCCTTCAATTTCATTAGACTTCGTATTTTCTTCCTGAGTCTCCCGATGAAAATCATCTCCCAGAAATGGATCTGATATTAGTCATTTATAACTTCATGTGAAAATGAGTAGCTTTGCTTTTTCTCCCCCAGAAGACATACTCAACCTTATATATGAGGAAAGAATGAAAGGCCTTATTCCTTATAAAAGAATTTCAAGCACAATGAAAACTTCTGGCAAAAATGTTTTTGGACAAGGAATCCTTTTCTTATGTCCCCACCAAATCACACTACTTTAGGCAATTACAGTTTCTGCTTTTGTGCAAGGAAAAGACATGGTGAGAAAGATTTATGGGTTGAGAGAGATCCTGTTATATGCTGGAAAGAGCACTAAATCTAGGATCTGATGAGCTGGGTTTTGGATATATCTTCTGCCCCTTAGTTCTGTTATGGTCTTGGATGAATTTCTTAGTCTCCCTGAGTTTTAGTTTCCTCTTTTATATAATGAAAGGTTGAACTAGATGACTCTCTTCAAGCTTCAAATTGACAATTCTACAAAACTACTACATCTTACTGTCAACCGAACTAGGTAATACAACTGAGTGGTAAAGGTAGAAAGGTAGCAGTAGTTATTATCAATAACTAATGAGACCATCTGTTCCTCCTTCATGCTGAGACTACTGGTAGCTAGCAGAGGGTTAAGGTGCTTAATAGAGGCTAGTAGAATTAAGTAAAAGTAGAGGAAATGGGGCTTTCACTGTTGGTATTTAAAGACTGGCCCAATCATACTGTCTACTTAGGATGGGATGGTGCTTAGAGAAAGGAGAAATCAGGAAAAGGGTGAGACACCAACAGTATGACTTTAGAGGTAGAGAGTCCTTGGGTGACCTTCATCATGAATCTGCGGATGGGTTTCCCCTTAGCTGGAAGTATTTCCTTAAGAGTATTGTGTGATGGGCCATGTTATTGAGCTATGGAAAAATCTCAGGCAGGGAACACCAAAGAGACTTGTATGGGATGGGCCTCTTTGGTGAAATCAGTCTGCCTCTTTGACAGTACCTTTTGAAACATTCTTAATCCCTTAGGTTTTGTTGGGGTCAGCCCTGGCAGCCTGGCAAAGGCACCCTAACTACTGTGAACCTTATTCCCTCTCCTCAGAAAATTACTGGAAAATTTAAGAATGAAAGTTGCTGTCCTAGCTTTCAGGATTCTTGTGCTACTTTGGATTCTGGGAGTACAGAGGTAAATAAATTAGGGTCCCCAGATTCTATCTTCTACTGACTTCCAACCCAAGATTTTGAGAGTGCCCAGAGAAATCAGAAGACTAGTTCCATAATCCAAAGGCCTCCATCCAGTGGCATGTAAGCTGGCTGAAGGCAGGTACTATTATGGTTGTAAGCAAACAAATATAAAGTGTTTATAAACTATATAAAGCTAGCTGCAGTTGTTTGTGTTTGTTTCCCTAGTACCTAGGACAGTGCCTTTACACCTTTCTTCCCAAGGCACCCCTCCCCACTTGCCACCAACTTTTTGGTCAGGAACTGCCAATTCATTGGCAGAGGGATCTCCTAGAGAGGAATTTGTTGCTTAGGCATTTGAGTCGTGCGCAATTCTTTATGACCTCATGTGGGATTTTGTTTTGGCAAACATACTGGAGTGGTTTGCCATTGCTTTCTCCAGCTCATTTGACAGATGAGAAACTGAGGCAAACAGGGTTAAGTGACTTGCCCAGGGTCACACAGCTAGTGAATATCTGAGGCCAGATGTGAACTCAGGAAGATGAGTCTGCCTAATCCAGGCCCAATACTCTAACCATTGTGCCATTAGCTGCCCCCCAGAAGGAAACCTCATTAATGCAAAACCATAATTTTTCTGCAACTTAAAGTCTTCAAGAGTTTGGGCTGTTGAGAGATTTGATGACTTGGTCAGGGTCATGTCATAACTATGTGTGACCATGTTACTTGTTGAAGACACTAAGAGGCATAATGGATACAATGCTAAATGTGTAGTCAGGAAGATCCGAGTTCTAATCCTCCTTCAGTTACTTCCAAGCTGCACTGATGAATTAATCTCTCTGAACTTCAATTTCCTCATCTGTAAAATGATTAAAAAAATAATAGCAACTACTTCACAGAATTGTAGTGAGAATCAAATGAGATAACATGCAAACTATATTAATATCATTATGCATCAGAAGTGGGACCCAAATCCAGGTCTTATGAGTATGAGGCCCACCCTCTATCCACTATGCCACATGGTCTATCAGATAGGAGACATTTAATAAATGCTTGTTGGATTTAATGAATTCTCATACAGGGCAACAACATCCCTATTCCACACATAATAACCACTGACATTTATGTATCACTTTTAGGGTTGCAAGGCACTTTCCACATATTACATCATTTTGACAGTATATTTAAAATGTGACTCCCAGAGAAAGAAAGAAGTAGGATAGAAGCTCAGATTCCCATTGGGATTCTAGACATGAGCTGAGAGATGATGATAGTGACAGTAGTAGTAATAACTAATATTTATCTAAATAATGTTTACTGTAGCCAGACTGTGTGCTAAGTGCTTTTTACAATTATTATTTCCCGTAATCTTCCCAACAACAATTTTACAAATGAGAAAATGGAAGCAAAGATTAAATGGTTTTCCTGGGGTCACACATCTAGTAAGCGTCTGAGGCTGGAGTTGAACTCAAGTCTTCCTGATTCCAGGCCCAGGTATGATAAAAGGCTATAATGAGAGATTATAGATTTATGCATCACATCTTGGACACTAAGATAAGGCATCCCCAGCTCCTTTTAGAGCTCAAGAGAATTAATTTAAGAAAAAAACAACAGATGCCAGATTGGCTAGAGCACATTTATGAACCTCATTATCCACCCCCAAGAGGCAAAACAGATCAAAATTATAACTGAGTTCAGAAAAAGACTAGATACTCAATTCACTGTGTTATTGAACACCAATTTTTTGCTTAGAAAGACATATTCCATAATGGGTTAGTAAGGAAATTAGTGTATTTTGGGGACATCCTTCTTCCATAAGTTTGACCATGAGGAAATGAACCATGATTACCTCCTAAATTTACCTGGATGACTCTGTCAGATATCCTAAGGGGGTAGGTCATAAGGTTGATGCAATGAGACACTTCTAATGTTCTAGCTACCCAAACTTTTCTATATTTCTCTCCTAGGAAAATTCCCACACTGTGCATGTCATCTTCTTGGTGCCCAAACCAACCATTCCCTAGCCTGATCAAGTAATCTATGCCCATATGTTAAATGTAAATGTCCTGGAGTCCTCTTTCCCCTCCCCATTTATACCCATACTTTATAAAAGGGGACCTTTTGGTGATTATGTTCCCATTCATGACCTAGATTCCCACCATAGTTGGCATAATTCAATCTACTGTCAGAAGGAAGTCATGGAGAGATATATGCAGTTACATGGCAAAGTATTTTCCCACTCATGACTGTCTTAAGTTTTGACTGGCTCCTGGTTTTCTGGCTGCTGGCTTCCAAATTCTGATATCATTCATTCTCATTCTCTCTCTCTCTCTCTACATATATATATATGTATATATATACATATATATATATACATGTATATATATGTATATATATACATATATATATATACACACACACACATATATATATGTATGTATGTATATTTTTAATACATATACATATTCTCTCTCTCTGTATGTATGTATGTTTTTATATACATATACATACTCATATGTAATTTGTTTAGTCAGGTCAGTCATATCCTTCTCTTCATGACCCCATTTGGTGTTTTCTTGGCAGAGGTCCTGAAATGGTTTGTCATTTCCTTTTCCAGTTAATTTTATAGACAAGTAAACTGAGGCAGACAAGATTAAGTCACTTGCCCAAGGTCATACAGCTAGCAAGTGTCTGAGGTCAGATTTCAACTAAGGACTTCCTGACTCCAGAGCTGATACTCTCTATCCACTGAGCCACCTAACATGTATATGTATATACATGTGTATATACATGTGTATAACATGTATCTTGTGTATAACATGATCTCTTTCCTGGAGGATTTCTAGTGAGAAGGTTTTCTGAGAATGCATGGTACCTATCTGCATTTTGCCTCTTTTGTGTTTAGTCTTTAGAGATGATGGATGAATGAGTACCTTGGGATGAAAGTTGTCAATTGGTAAGACCTAAAGAGCCATCAAAGCTATTTGAGGTACCACCAACAAATGGAGTGAAGGAGCTGCTGGTTGCTGTAACAGTAATCTATTGAGGAGCCAGTCCAGTGGTGGATTCATATAATAGCTGAGGCACTTGATCATGCAAGGATCGATCCAGTCCCACTGAAGAGTTATCTAGCAACCATTCCACACTCAGAAGTGGATTTAAGTCCTCCCTACCTCCCCTAAAAACATACAAGAAGGAATAAAATGATTTCCAGGAAAAGGAGGTGCTCCTCTGCTGTTTGTACCTTAACACTTCAAGCTTAAATCTACTCTCCCCAAGGGAGAAGGCATACTGGTTTTGCATGTTATTGTTCTTGCTATCATTTCTCAGTAAATACCCTTTTGTAAACTTTAATTGATATAAAGTGCTTAATAAATAGCAGGGCAAGTACATCAGATGGAACAATGATGATGGACCTCCCCCAAACCTCAGGGCTACTCTGAATCCAGAGGGGAGGAGCAGTCAGCTACTAGGGGGAGTGGGATGAAACTAGAAAGGGTGTTAAATATAGATAAGGAAAAGGAATGCTACTCATTTTATTTTATACATTTAAAAATATCTTTCAAAGAAGAGGTTCTTAGGCTTTATCTGACTGCTGTAGGGTTCCATGATTAAAAAATTATTGCTCCTCTCTTACCAATGTAGCTGGTACTGATCTGATGAATCCTGCTATTCCTGCTGTCTTGGACAGCTGGCCAATATATCTTGCCTTCCCATTGCACCTGCAAAGAGATCTACAAGGGTTTTCTTTGTTTTCTAAACATTAATGACTTTAATGGTTACAAATTTCAGGTCAGGGTGGAGGTAGGGAGAGCACCATAGCAGGCCAGTCAGGGAAGGTAAGAGAGCCATATTGGATCGATGTAGCTCCTCAAATTGTCATTTAGGTGGGTGCTTATGTCATGGTTATAACAAAAGCGGGGAGGAGGTAACCATGCAAGTAGCATCAGAGCCAATTGTTTCAGCGGCTTTGAGAATTCCCCTGCTACATTGTATACATAGCCAACATCTGTGCAGGGATCAGTTTCAGGGCTCAGAGCACCTAGAAGAAGAATAAAGTTCAGCCCTCCCCACCTTCCCTAAGGGACCAGAGCTGGTTCTCTCTTGCTCTCTCCTGTGAGTCTCTGAACAGGGAGGCTCTCCTCTCACAAGGAAATAAACCCCTGGGTGAAAATGAAAGAAAAAGAAAATCTCTTTTTCTTACCTTTGAAATAAAAATATCCCTTTGTACAATTTCAAAAACTGGACAATACTCTTATCAGCTACCTCATCCTTTACTTTTAGGTTAGTTATTTGAAAGTGCCTGCTTACCTGACTTGCTCCTTAGCTGAGTTCAAAGAGTTGTACCCTAAAATGATGTTTGGTTAAGAATTCAATTAAACAAACACTTATTAAATGCCTTCTATAGCTAAGTGTGGTGCCAAGTCCTGAACTGCAAGGATGTTGTAACCTGAGAGGGGCTTGATACCAGCTGGTATCTTTATGATTCCTTCAGTGGCTTGACGTTTTTGTGGGTTACCGGAGTGATTATTATTTAACTCTTTTAAGATGTTTTATGCACAATAAAATGACCTGGCCATCACTCCCCAGGAAAATGCTAGAGGACATAGGAGCTCAGAAAATATCTTTTGTGACCTCTTGTTACTTTTTTATTTCAAAGCCTAGATTTTGAACAAAAGCTGCAACTTTTCAGCCAACCATCTCTATCCTCTGTCTAGGCCACTCCATCTACACATAATGCTAGTCTAGAGTTTTAAGCAGGGTAGGTAGATTGAAGAATCATTAGCATAGAGGTGATCACAGACTAAGAAAGAAAAGAGAGGTGACAGATGAGGTCAGCCAAGGCTCTGGAACAGGGTTTTTAAAATCAGTACTGACAACTACATTTCAATTTAATTGGTTCCCTTTATAATCCTATGTATTTTATTTTATACGTTTAAAAACATCTTTCAGAGAAAGCGTTCTTGGACTTCATCTGGTCGTCAAGGGATTGCATGATTTAAAAAAATTACAAACCCCTGCTCTATATTCTGTGTAGTTATGTATTTGAGAGAGGGGAGTTTCTAAGTTCAGAGGACCATAAATTGAAAACGTGAAGTGTTTAAAGGTAATCCAATGTGTTCTCCTTCATTTTATAGATTTAAAAAATAACCCTCTGAAACCCAGAAATCTTAAGGGACTTATCCAATATCATACAGGTGGTGAGCCCATATTCTTTGTTGGAAAAAAATTACCAAGGTTATTAAGTTTTATTGATGTGTTTTGTTTTTGTATTATATTTACAGATGATTCCCACTTTGTGAAAGTTCCCTTGTAAAAAAGTAAAGCAGTTAAATAAAATTAATAATACAGTGACATCATCTGGAAGTGCATTCAAAATTTCACCTCTATTTAAAAAAAAATGAACAGAAATCTACTTTCTCTCCACTACCATACCCCAAATGAAAAATCAAGAAAGGAAAAACTAATTTCTTACAACAAATGCATCAGGTCACTCAAAACAAATTTCCTTAATGACTCCTTAAGTACACAAAATAATATGTCATATTCTTTAACCTAAATCAGTTGCCTCTCTGTACTGGGTAACGTTTCACTATCAGTACTATGGAATCACGAATAGTTATTGTATTGATCATAGTTTTTAGAGCTTTCAAAATATTTGCTTTTATAATATCATTATTTTATAAATGGTTCTGCTCATTTCGTTCTTTGAATTATAAAAGGTTCTCAAAATTGTTCATTTTTATAATATTGGTGTTATAATATGAAGTGATCTTCTGGTTTTCTTCTCATTTCACTCTGCATAAGTTTATATGTCTTTCCATGTCTTTTTGATATCATCTATTTTTCATTTCTCACAGTACATAGTACTGTTATATTCATATACCACAACTTAGTCAGCCATTCCTTAAATGGGGTCCCTTAGTATCTAGTTTGTTTGTTTTTACCAATACAAAAAGAGCTGGCATAGACATTTTTGTACATAAAAGTTCTTTTCCTCTTTCTCTGATCTCTTTTGCATATAGATGCAGGAGAAGGAAAACTGATTCAAAAGGTATGTACTGTTTTGTGACTTGTGTATAACTCCAAATTGCTTCCAATATGGTTGTCAAAATCAAATATCCACCAACAGAGCATAAGTATGCCTATTTTCCCACAGTCCCTCCCACATTTTTCATTTTTTTCAGTCACCTTTGTCACTCTGATGAGTGTCATATTCTTAAAATTGCTTTAATTTCCATTCTCTAAATTAAGTAGCAACTTTGGAGCATATTTTTCCTATGGCTATAAATAACCTAGATCTCTTAAGAACTACCTGCTCATATCCTCAGACCACTTATCAATTGGGGAATAGCTCTTTTTCTTACAAATTTAAATTAGTTTCTTGTATTTTCTTAAATTGAGACCTTTATCAAAAAAACACTAATAAAATTTTTCCTATTAATTGTTTCCCTTTTAATCTTAGTTTTATTGTATTTGTCTATGCAAAAACTTAAAATTTTTGATAAGTAAAATTATTCATTTTATTTTCTGTGATTATCTTTTGTTTAATTATGAAGATCTTTTCTATTTATAAATCTGATAGGTCATTTTGAAATTTGTTTCTTTAATTTATGATGTGATCTTTTATATCTGGGTTATATATACATACTTACACAGAGATAAATAAATGATCCGTATATGTGTATACACACAAATACATATATATATATATATATATGTATGTATCAATTTGGAGTTTTTCTTTATATAATGTGTGAGGTGTTAGTCTAAATACAATTTCTTCCATTTTTGTATTTTCCTAACAATTGCTGAAAAATAGTGAGTCCTTATCCCCATGTCTGTAATCTTTGGACTCATCAAATACCGAGGTATTATACACATTAACTTATGTATTTTGTGAACCTAATCTGTTCTACTCCTCAAGCTCTTTATTTTTTAACCAGTATTAAGTTAATAATTACTACTTTGTAGTATGGTTTGAGATCTAGAACCACTCAGCCCCCTTCATTCCCATTTCTTTTCATTATCTCTCTTGAAATTGATGACATTTTCTTACTTCATATGAATTTTGATATTTTTTCTAGTTGTATAAAGTAATCCTTTGGCATGGCATTGAATAAATAAATTAATTTAGGTAGTATTGTAATTTTTATTATATTGGTGCATCCTGCTTATGAGCAATTAATATTTTCCCAATTATTTAGATCTATTTTTACTTCTAGAAATTGTTGTTTGAAATTATATTTATATAATTCTTGTTGTCAAGCTTGGAAGGTAGACCCACAAGTATTTCATAAATTCTGTAATAATTTTAAATAGAATTTCTCTATCTTTTCCTGTTAGGTTTTATCAATATTATATCAAAATACTGATGATTTTTATAGATTTCTTCTATGTTCTATAAGTTTGCAGAAGTTATTGTTTCAATTTTTTTAGTTGATTCTTTAGGGTTCTCTAAGTAAACCATCATTTCATCTGCAAAAGGGGATAATTTCACTTTTTCTCTTTTAAAATTTTTATTTTATTCTGAACTTAAGAAATAAAACAAGCACTTCCATAACACAGAACAGAAAAAAATATGATTGTACATGAAACCGCAAACTATGTGCAACTTGCTCTTCCTTTTAAACACACATGGGTTATTCTCTCAATTCCTGTTTCTTTTGTTATTGTTATAAGCAATGCTCCAAATCAAGCATTTCCAGCACTATGTCAAATAGAAGTGTTGACAATGAACATACTTGTTTCACCCCTAAATTTATTAGGAAGGATTCTAGTTTATCTGTGTTACAAATAACAGTAGGTTTTGGTTTGAGATATATCCTATTTATCATTTTAAAGAAAGATCCATTTATTTCTATATTTTTTGGTGATGAATTTTGTCAAAAAGCTTTTACTGCATCTATTGATATCATGTTTTTGTTACTAATGTGGTTAAGTTTATAGTTTTCCTAATATGGAACCAGCCCTGCATTTCTAGAATAAATCTATCCAGGTCCTCTAGTTCCACCACTGGACCACATTCACATCATTTTCAGTTTTGTAAAGGGCTTTACATACGTTAGCACATTTGATTCTAACTATACAGTGGTGGGGAGGGAGATGTGTGAACCTGTAATTCTGGATTGTTATCCTAACTAGAGAAAAATAGATGGTCCCTAATGGAATGAGCCTCAAAGGTCAGCTGTAAGAAGGATTTGAATAGTTTCAGGAAGATGTTCCTAGCCCAGGGATTTACTATCTGTATAACCTCTTAATTTGGGATTTGTGGGCTAGAAAGGTTTAGGGATTTACCCTCAATCACTCTTCTTGGGCATGATGCCCAGGAAATCTGGCAGGAGAGCTAGGCTGAGTAGAAAGAGGAACAAGTTAGCCTAAATTAAAGTGTCCTAAGTGTTGCTAACTACAAAGATGTTTTCTGTCATTTTAGAGGTCATGGTTTATAAGGCCACATTCCTGAGATTGTGTATATCTTTCTAAGTTGTAGGTCTATAATTCTGATTAGCTTCCATAATGGAGATGGTGATACCTGGGTCCCAACCTCATATGCTGGTTTTATCCATAGGTAAGAATAACCGAAAAACATTTGTAAACATACAGTTTCACTTAATTTAGCCCTTTTCTATAAAGTAATTACATGAAAACAGCTAAGAATAAATGCTAATTAATCGTAACAAAGAAGAAGGTATATTATAGTATATAATATTGTACTATTGGCAATCAGAACACCTGAATTTGAGATCCAATTCTGCCCCTCACTAGTTCTGCTATTTTGGGCAAATCCCTTAACCTCTCAGTTCAAACTCAGTTTCCTCATTTGTAAAAGAAAGTGGCATAGAACAGAGCTCAGAGACAAGAAGGTCTAGAGATAAGTCCCACCTTTAACACACACTGCCTTTGTCACTTAACCTCTTGGTATCAAGGATTCATTATTCAGTCAAAAGTGCTCCAGGTAAATTCTCTAGGACTGTCAGTTACAAACCATTGGTAGAAGGAGATCCTTTCACCAATGAAATCACTGATCTATTCCATATTTCCAGTCCTTAGAAAAGTGCCAATAAAATATGGCCCCCTCCGAAATCTAGGGCACACTTTTGTATGAGCACCCATACCATCAGTGGAAAGAGTAGATGTGCCTAAGGAGTTTATGTGGCGTGATGCACATATATAGGATATGCACAGCTACTGTGTATATGTAAAGGGGAAACTTAAACCTCTAGTACTACCTTTCATGAAGGGAAATCTAATATTTAGCAGGTTACCTAGGATGCTGTTGGGGAGTGAGGGGTAGCCAGCCAGTTAATGGGGGTTCTGTTGAACATTAAACATGTGCTTTTCAGAGAGACAGCATCCAGAAATGTGTTTATTCTGCTATGCTTGGTTTTTGCTTGAAACCTGTAGCACTTTCCCCTACTTCTCAGATTCTGACCTAATTTGTGAACCATGCCCTTGTTTATCCTCCTACCTTAGAGATATCTCATTTATTTAATTTTGACTGACTTGTTCACCATATCTTAGTTTATTTGCCATTTCCTCACCCTTTTTCTGACTATGCGTTCCCTTCTTTAGTTATTGGCCATAGCCTTTTGCATATTACTCTAATTTGAGCTGCCGCCCACAGAATCCAGTGTAGGACCTAGTTCACTAGTCTTTACCTTGCCTGAATATAATCAACACTACTCATGATGGACCAAGTGGTTTTTAAATTTTTTAAAATTTTCACTGGTTTAATTTTTAATTTATGGAATTTATGCATAGTATAATAAAAAAAGATTGCACATGAAACTGCAAATATATTATATACAACTTGTATTCCTTTTAAATATGTAATAATCATGTCAATATCTTTTTTTCTTCCCATCCACTTCCCACTCTAGAGATGGGCACCATTAGACAGACATATATACATATATGTATGCATGTAAAATCATTCTATATACAAATAGCAAGTCTCTCTGAGAATGGTCTCATTTCTTAAATATATAGAGAACTGAAACAAATTTATAAAAACAAGAGCCATTCCCCAGTTGATAAATGATCAAAGGATATGAAAAGGTAGTTTTCAGGAAAAGAAATCAATACTATTAATAGTCACATAAAAAAATTCTCTGAGTCACTATTCATTAGAGAAATGCAAATTAAAACCACTCTGAGCTACTGCTTCATGCTTTTCAGACTGGCTAACATGACAGACAAATAAAATGACAAATCTGGAGGGCATGTAGAAAAATTGAGACATTAATGCATTTCCTGAGTTGTCAACTAGTTTAACTATTCTGCAGAACGGTTTGGAACTATGCCTAAAGGGCTATAAAACTGTGCATAACTTTTGACCCAGTGGTAACTACTATGTCTGTATCCCCCCCCCCCCCACACAAAAAAAAGAAAAGGGGAAAAGACCTAATTATAGCAGCTCCTTTTGTAGTGACAAAGAATTGGAAGTTGAGGGAATGCTTATCAGTTGGGGAATGGTTGAACAAATTGTGGTATGTGATTGTGATGGAATACTATTGTACTACAAGAAATAACAGTGGTTTCGGAAAAATCTGGGAAGACTTCACACAAAGTAAAGTTAGCAGAATCAGAATATTCTACATAGTAACAGCATTATTGTAAGGATGATAAACTGCGAAAGAGTTAGAAACTCTGATCAGAACAATGATCCAAGACATTTCCAAAGGACCTATGATAAAAAGTACTAACCATTTCCAAAGAGAAAAGTGATGAATTCTGAATGCAGTTTAAATAAACTTTTTAAACTTTCTTTACTTTTATTGTTTTATTGGGTTTTCTTTTGTAATGTGGCTAACATGGAAATATATTTTGCATAACTTGATATGTATAATTTCTATCAAATTGCTTGTCTTCTCAAAGTAAGGGGGAATGGGAGGAGGAAAGGTAAGAATTTGGAATTCAACATTTTAAGAAATGATTGTTAAAAAAAAAAGTCCACACTATTGGGAAATAGTTAATGAAATAAATAAAAAATTTCATAAATAATGTACCACAATTAAGTTTGACTATTTCCTAATTGATGAGAATTCCCTCCACCCCCCAAAACAATTTTCAGTTCATTCAACGTCAGTAAACCTTTTAAGCACTTACTATGCCACAGGTACTATGTTAGGTGCTGTTTTTTGCCCTGCAAAAAATAGCTACTGATCTCTTTGGAGTGTAGGTTAGGTAGAACTGGAATGACTAGCTCAAAAAATACCTAAGTTTAGTCATCTTGGGAGCAAAATTCCAAATTGTTTCCAAAATGGTTGGATCAATTCACAGATCTGCCAATAGTGCATTAACATACCTATTTTTCCACAGCCTCTCCACATTTGTTATTTTCTTTCCCCTAACCAATTTGAATAATATAATTATGAGATTGAAACTCAGAGCTCCTATAATTTGCATTTCTTTGCTTATTAGTAATTTGAAGTACTTTTAAATGGCTTGAATTTTTCCTCTGAAACCTCTGTTGTTACTTTTTCATCATTTATCTCTTGGATAATGGCTCCTATTCAAATAAATTGCAATCAATTCTCTATATATCTCAGAAATCAGGCATTTATTAAAGATTTTTGCAGTCACTTGCTTAACTTCTAATTTTATCTGTATTTGTGTGAAAAAACTTTTAAATGATCAAAATTGTTCATTTTTATCTTCTATCATTTCAATCTGTTGTTGAAACACTCTTTCCATAGATCTGAAAGATAGTTTCTTCCTTTTCTAACTTGTTTATATTATCGTATTTCATGTTTAAGTCATGTTTGTATTTGAGGCTTATCTTGGTAAACAATGTGAGACATTTTTCTGTTCCTACCTTCTGCCAGACACTTTTGAGTTTTTCCAGCAGTACTTATTGAATACAGACTTCTTACCTACTGGGATAAACTTGGGTATTTGGGTTTATTAAATGTTAGGGTACTGTACTTGCCGGCTTTTCTTAAAACCACTACCAAATTGTTTTGATGATTGCTTTGTAATCAATCATCATCAGATAGTATATAGTTTGAGATCTCGTATTGGTGAGTCACTTTTGTATAATTATTTTCTTTATCTCCTTGGAGAGTCTTTGCCCTTTTGTTCCTTGAGATGAATTCCTTCATTTTTCTTACCTCTATAAAGTAATTTTCTGGTACTTTGATTATTATGGAACTGAATAGATAAATTAATTTAGGTATTATAATTTTTATTATATGGGCTCAACCTACTCATGACCACTTAATATTTATCCTATAATTTAGGTTAGTTTTTATTTGTACAAAACATATTTTATGGTTGCATTCATATAGTTCCTGTTACTCTCTTGGCAGGTAGGCTTCCAAATATTTATATTTTCTGTAGTTGTTTTAAATTTATTTTCTATCTCTTCTGGTGGATTTTTCTGGTAGCATACAGAGATGCTAATCATTTACATGGTTTTATTTTATATCCTGCAACTTTGATGAAGTTGGTTTCAATTTATTTGTAGTTGGCTTTCTAGCTTTCTCTAAGGAAATTTCCATAATATTTGTAAGAAGCAATAATTTTGTTCCCTCTTTGCTTATCCTTATTCATTCAATTTCTTTTTCTTGTCATTACTATAGCTAGCATTTTTAACACTGTCAAATAGTAGTAGTTTTAATGGACATCCTTCTTTTACCTCCCTTCTAATTGAAAAGGATTCTATTTGCCCCCCATTATTATATTGCTGACTCAGTTTTAGATAGATATTACTTATCCTCATTAGGTAAGATCCATTTATTCCTATATTTTCTAGTGTTTTTAAACAGTAATGGGTGTTATATTTTGTTAAAGGCTTTTTTCTACATTCATTGATATAATAATTTTTCTTGTTATTAATATGATCTGTTATGTTGATAATATTCCTAATGCTTAGCCAACCCTGCATTCCTAATACAAATACAACCTATTCATAGTGAATAACCATGCTGTATGTTGCTGTAGTCTCCTTGATAATATTTTATTTAAGATTTTTGCATCAATGTTCATTAGGGATATCAGTATACAATTTTTTTTGTTTTAGACCTTAATTACTAAGACCATATTCGTACCAAAGAAGGAATCTAATAGGATTCCTTTTTCTAATTTTTCAAACCAGCTCACATAATATTGGAATTAATTGTTCTTTGAATATTTTGCAGAATTAATTTTTAATTCTATATTGTCTCACGATTTATTTTCCTTTGGAATCTCACTTATGGCTTTTTTCAAATTCTTTTTCTGAGATTGAGTTAATTAAGTCCTCTATTTCTTGGGATTTTATATTTTTGTAAATAACCATTCATTTGGATCTTCAATTTGATTTTGACATAATCAGGCAAAATAATTTCTAATAGTTTATTTATTTGTTATACGTGACATTTTTAATTTTAAAAATCAGATTAGCTATTGGTTTATCTTATTGGTTTTCTTAAAAAAAAAAATTCCCCAGCATTAGTTTTGTTAGTTTGTTTGTTATTTATCAGTTCAAAGGTTATCTCCTCAATTGTGTTGATCTCTTTTTTATTTCCAGGATTTCTATTTTGTTTTTTTATTTGGAATTTTTAATTTATTGGGTTTTAATAATTTTTAGTTGCATTGATCTCTTTTCAGTAATCTTTTTTCTCTTTTGTATGTCACAACGTTTAGAGGTACAAATTTTCCCTTATGGACTGCGTTGGCTGTATTCTAAACATTTTGGTATACTATTTCATTTTCTTTAAGGAAATTATTTATTTTTTCTATGATTTATTCTTTAACCCTCACATTTATTAAAGGTAAAATTAGTCTCCAGCTAATTTTAATCCTTTCTTCAATGTCCCTTTGTTGAATATATTTTTATTGCACTGTGGTCCATAATATATGTGTTTAACATTTCCTACTTTTTTGTACTTATCATTGTAATTTCATACTGTAATTCATCATCAATTTTTTTAAACATACCAAATGTTCTGACATGTATGCATTTTTCTATTTTCATCAATAATTTCCAGAGGTCCATCATATCTAACTTTTCTAAAATCCATATTTGAGTGTCTAACTTCTTTTGGGGGGACATTTTTCTAGGTATGAAAGGAGTACACTAAGCTCCTTCCCTATTGTAATTTTATTGTCTGTTTCTATCTGTAGCTCATTTAACTTCTCCTATATGTACTTGATTCTTTTACCATTGTTGTGTATATGTTTAGCATTGACATTTACATATGTTTAGTATTACTATTAATCCATTATCTATGGAACCTTTTAACATAATTCAGTTTCCATTTCTCCCTTTTAAACAAGTACATTTTTGACCTTATTGAGAACATCATTGTTCCTTTATCTTTTTTTTCTTCAGCTGGAACATAATTCATTTTACTTTGGCCACTTATTTTAACTGTGTATCTTTATCTTGGAAGGGTGTTTCTTGTAAACAAAATATAATTGGATTCTGCTTTCTAATCCATTCTGTTAACCTTTTCTACTTTATGGGTGAGTTCATCCAATTCACATTTGCAGTTATGATCATTAACTGTGCACATTTCCCTCTATCCTTTTTTCTGATATTATTCCTCTAGTTTCCTTCTCCCATGCACCATTGCTCTGGGCTGATGCAATCTGCCCCTGCTTCCCTGGTCCTCTTTGCCCTTTCTTTCCATTTAAACCATTCTTTTCAATCTACTTTCCATATTTAGAAGGTTGTGGTTTGTTGTTTTTTTTTTCTCTTAGGACTAATCTTTTTCTTTTCTTTTTTTTTAAAAATTTATTTATTTAACATTTTACATTCATTTTCACAAGATTTTGGGTTCCAAAATTTTCTCCCCATTTGTCCTCTCCCCCCTGCCCAATACACTGAACATTCTAATTACCCATATCACCAATCTGCCCTCTCTTCTTTCATCCATC
>JAQQSK010004109.1:148398-184971 GCA_028658325.1 Potorous gilbertii | reverse complement strand
TCTATGGTCTTAGTTTTTTTCCCTTTTCTGGGCATTTTCCCAGCCAGTTACTTGATTTCTGAGAGTCCTCTCCAACCCCTGGCCTAGATCCGCCCCACTAGTGCTTGGGGTCTGAGATTCAAATGCTGCTCCCCAGCCTCAGGGCTTTTGGCGGCAGGCCTGACTGCTCTTCAATGGGAGCTTATCTGCTGGTTCTCAGGTGGGGGCAGGGCCGCCTCTCAGGCTCAGTTCCCTCAGGGGGTTTATGCAGAGATCTTTTGTAAAGGAGCTGGGGTGGAGCTCCTGTCTGCTCTGCGGGCCTCTTGCCAAGAGGCCTCTGCCTCTGTCGTGGCCGGCCACAGCCTCCTGAGGGGGTCTGAGTCCCGGAGATACCCCGCTCCCCTCTCAGCCCTTCTCTCTTACTGACCTGTGTGTCTGTGGGTGGAGGGACCTTCACGCCTGCAGGAGATTCAGGTCCCTGATGCCTGCTGGGCTCTGCTCGCTCCTCTCAGTGCCGCGCAGTCAGGGCGGGGGAGAGGAGCGCTCCACAGGGCAGGGCTCCGCTCCCGTCCAGGGTACCTTTGTGGTCGGTTTTTCAGGGCTCTCTGCAACAGAAATCTCCTTCACTGTGTTGCTGCGCAGCTTCCACTGTACCAGAATTTGTCAGGAGTTCTTTTTACAGGAAATCTATGGGCTGTGGATTCGGAGCTAGCAAATGTGAGTCTTTCTACTCCACCATCTTGGCTCCGCCCCCCAGGGAAGCAACTTTTGAAGGGTCAACAATCTTCTTTAATCAAGAACATATATCATCCACTTAGTTCAGGGCAAAAAGTCAGAGAAAATACAGAGAAAGAAACATTAACAGACAGGGTTTCCAGGCTTCCAGCTGTCTGACCATAAGCATACATAGTTACTAGAGAGAGAAACTCCTGGGTTTTCATAGCCTAGCTTTCATAGCTTATTGGCTTCTCAAAGTCTCATTTGACCAAACAAACACTTCCAAAGAGTAAACCCCCAATGCTCCTTTCAGAACTGGAGGGCAGGACATTAAAAAAACAATTAACAAAAAGTACTGAGATCTATTAATGGGCAGGAAAGATCTTTAACTCTTCCCCCACCCACCATTAACCTTAAATTACCAGTACACCTCCTTACCTTTTGAAAGAGGAAATTGAGATCCGGAAAAAACAAGTGATTTGCACACAGTCCCAGAAGTAGCAAGCAACAGAACTGGGATCTGAACATAAATCCTTTGATTCCAGAACCATTCCATTTGAGACTATATCATATTTGCTTGCAGAAAGGCAAATTTAAGGGGAAGAAAGGCAGAAACCTCCTATTTTAAATAATTAGTCTTGATAATTAAGACTTAAACTCAACTATTTCTGATTGCTTTAGGAATACAAAGGCTGTAAATATTTTGTAAATTTTGACACTGTGGGACAAAGGCCTGATTGCCCTCTCCTAGTTATAGTCCTGCATAGAGCCCTGGCCAGTTGGAACATGCTTCCTTAGGCAACCCTGATACTACATAAGTAAATTGAACAGTTAAAGAAGGAAAGAGAAAAGAAGGAAAATAAGGGAAAGGAGGATGCTAAGAACAAACTACTTATTTCATGATTTCATGAGAGCTTGCCTTGCTCCCAGGGACTAATACAGGTGACTGATTCAAATGAACAAGTATAATTACCCCAGACACAGTATAGTATTTACCTTGTATCCATATAGAGCACTACTTTTTCAATAATCTGTGGATCTCAGGGAGACATGAAAGTCTAAACTATCCTCTCCCCTACAAAAAAAAACCAAAACCCAAAAAGCAAGAGTACTGTCAACCTGGGGAAGTGGGAGGAGAGAGTGGAGGTAAGCTTTTAACTTATTCAGATTGAACGGCCTTCCTTGCTCATGTCTGAATTCCGTATTACAACTCCCCTACAACTAGTGAGAAGATCCCTCAGTTATAATTGCTATAAATATTGCTCTACCCAGAGTGAAACCAAAATACCTATCCAAAGAATTAAGTAATCATTTACAGAAGGCAACCTGCCCTGCAGGAGCATTACATTACCACAGCAAGCACACTTGCCATCCCCTAGTGGGTAACTGGAATTTGAAGCATTATTCCAGATTATAAGCCATCTTCAGGATATTCATACAGTGCAGCTATAGTCCAACAGCAACAACTTCCCTGAAGAATATAAAGAAAAAGGTATCCCAAACACACATTTGATGTTTTAAAAACATTTGTTCAGTCTCAAAAGAACAAATAACTCCACTGCTTACTTCCTTCCCTGAAAACCAAAAAAAAAAAGTATAAAATTAGAAACTTTGGATTGACTTTTTCCTATAGAGATACAGAGATAAACATCTCCCTTTGTTGCAGGAGTTATTTCAGAAAAAAAAGTCTAGTACAGACTTTATGCTCAGAAATACTTGATGTGACAATTATGTATTTCCCCCATACAATGACATTTTCTCCAACTGGTAGGTGCCTTTTCCTTTCACTTACAGGAAAAAATGAAAGCCTATGAGTCTTATCAACAAAGCTTAAAAAAAAAATTTAGGTCTGAAAAAAACAAACAAGAAAATTGCTTTTCTACCCCTGTAAGCGCAGATCATTTTCTCTCACCATGTACAGTCAGATGCAAACCCCAAGGAGTCAGAGTTCATCTGGTCCTTCTGCTTTACTGTGAAAATTTCAGCAACCGTTAAAGAGAAAGATGAACTAACTTAAAAGATAAAATAGATGATGATCTACTTCCATGAAGTTGGGCTTTTCTAAGGGAAACAACAACAATAATGTTTCTAATAATTATTTTTCACAAATTTCTTCATTCTTTTCCTCCATAGCTTTGTTGATCACAGTTCCCTTACCTGTAATGTGCTGCCATCATTCTTCAGTTGTGTCTGACTCTTCATAAGCCCATCTGGGGTTTTCATGGCAAAGAGAGTGGAATAGTTTGCCACTTCCTTCTCCAGCTCATTTTATAGATGAGCAAACTAAGGCAAAGAGGATTAGTGACTTGCTCAGGCTCACCCAGTTGGTAAGTATCTGAGGCCAGATTTGAACTCACAAAGACTTCCTGACTCCAGGCCCCACTATCCACCGTGCCTCCTAGCTGACCATGCCAATATTTCTATCCAAATCCTATTCGTCCTTCATAACTCAACTCAAAATCTATTTCCTCTGTCAAAATGGCCTAGTAGAAAGACCCCGAATTTGGGGTCTCTGGGATCAGAAGAGATGTGGTTTTGTGCTTCAGGCCCAAGACTTGTGCCACCCCAGGCGAGTCATTCTTACCTGAGTTACTTTCCTCATCAGTAAATCTGGAATAATCCTTGAGCTATCTCCTTCAAAGGGTTGTTCTCATGCTCGAAGTCCTTTATAAGGCAGAGTATAGTACAAAAGTGAGATTATTCTCCTTATGGCACAAGATCTTTCCTTAGTTTTCAACTTGGCATTATTGACTTTATCTTGGTGGTTAGGTGGTACAGTGGATGGAGCACCAGTGCAGGAGTCAGGAGGACCTGAGTTCAAATTTCATCTCAGACACTTGATATTCACTAGCTGTGTGACCTTGGGCAAGACACTTAACTCCAATTACCTCATCCCGGGCCATCTCCAGTCATCCTGATGAATATCTGGTCACTGGTTTCCCAATGCTCTGGAGGAGACATGAGGCTGGTGACCTGCACAACCCTCTCTCACTCAAAACAAAGCCAAGTGCAAGTCATGCCATCATTTCTTTGATGGCATGGTCTTCTTTGGCAATGAAGGACAAACACACATTGACTTTACCCAGAGCACACACACTCTCTAATGATCAGCAGCTGGACCTGGTAGGGAAGCAGTGGCCACCATGATATTTCATTGATAATTTCCCTCAAGGGTCAATGCATAGTTATCCCCACCCTCAGGACAAATTTGGGGGCAGCTAGGTGGCCCAGAGGATAAAATGCCAGGCCTGGAGTTAATAAGATTTGAATTCATGTACAGACTCAGACACTTACTAACTGTATAACCATAGGCAAGTCACTTAACCCTGTTTGTGGCAGTTTCTTCATCTGTAAAATGAGCTGGAGAAGGAAACAGCAAACCACTCCAGTATCTTTGCTAAGTAAACCCCAAATGGAGTCACAGAGGCAGGAATGACTGAAAATGACTGAAAACCAACAGAGGATAATTTTCATTTCCATGAAGACCCAGGTTCTTTCTTTTATATCTTTATATTCCCCCCCAGTGCCTACAATATGGCTAGACACATATCAGACACCCAATTAACACTCATAAACTGACATACTTCTTTTTAAAAATTCATATTTCTTTTTAAAACTATTTTCCATATGAATTTTCAAATTTCATTCTCCTAACACTTCTGGTATGAGAGAGCAGGTACTAATATTACAGACTAGCCATTTTACATATGAGGAAATTGGAGTCCCAACAGATTAAAGGACTAGATGCACAGGAAGTACTTGTTATACTTGGTCAACTTGCTGACCAATGAGAGGAAACAAAGAGTGGGTCAGGTGAGGCAATGAATGGTGCTTCATCCATCAACTATTAGGAAATGTTTCCTGATCACCTACTATGTCCAATGTACTGTGCTCAGTGCTAGTGATTAATTACCAGAGGCATAATTTGAATCCAGGTCTTCCTAATTCCAAACTTGCAACTTAGTGTAATGAAAAGAGTCCTGGATTCTGAGTCAAAAGAGATTTTGGTTCAGATTATGACATTTCCGAGCTCTGTGGTCCTGGGTGAACTATTCAATCTCTTTTGAATAGGGGAGATAAATGGAGATAATAAGAGACTTATCACACAGAAGTGTCTTCATGTGTATGAGATGGTGCATGCAAAACACCCTGAAAAACTTAAAACATTATGTAAGTCAGACATTAGTTCAGTTACTAATCATTCCACCAATCCCTCAGAACCATGTCAGTTGATAAGCTAATATTTAATCAATGAGCAAGTATTCATTAAATAGCCGCTATGTGTTGGGCACTGTGTTCGGTGCCCCAAAATAAAAAGGTACCAGTTCTTTCCCTAATGGAGTTTAAATTTTATCAAGTGCAACAACATGGGGAAGGTGGAGAAGGAAGGGAATAATTTATAAAGTGCCTACCATATATTAGCACTGTGCTAAGTGCTTTATAAATGTTGCCTCATTTGTCCTCACAACAATCCTAGGAGGGTAGCTGATGTTATCCCCATTTTACAGTATGGGAAACTGAAACAGGAAGAGATTAAGTGACTTACCCAGGGTCACACAGAGAGTAAGCACTGAAGCCAGATTTTAGCCCAAATCTTCCTCACTCTAGGCCCACTAATCTATCTACTATGCAGTCTAACTATACTCATATAAGTAATATGATACATTAATATTTTATAAATGAATTTTTAATGATATCTCACACAATATGAATGTCAATGAAATGTCAATGGCTAGTGATGACTTCATGTGTTACTGCTCCCAAAGACTGCATTTGCATTTGACAGCTCAAAGCAACCCAAAACAAACCTCTGAAGATGAAATCTCCAGCACTGCAGAAAAACTGTATGGAGCTATTTTTGGTCAGGGGGACCTTTCAGGGTTCTTCAAAACACATTGCATAGCCATCTGTCTTTCTTGTGATTCATCAACAATGATAATAAGTTTGAAATGAAATGATAGACATGGCCCTGTCTGTTGAAAATCATCCCTTCTCCATCTTCCTCCCCTGGCACTCAGGGAGGTTACTCCTTCCATCAGAGAGCAATCCCAATGCTCCACTGACCATGTAATCCAGATTTTCTCTGTCTTGATTTCAAATAGTCTATTCCATTGACTTCATTAAGTACCCAAATGCCCCACTAATCCAATATTTCAACAAAAATATGGAGAATCATAAGCAGAAGAAATAGTGCTGTTGCTTTCCAAAAAATGCACAAATGCCAAACAGATATGACAGCTGTAGCTATGTAAATAATATGCATATTGATGGTACACACTGGAAATGCACAAGTCAGGCAAACTGACCATAAAGTTCTGAGTGATAAAACCCTGTGAACACAAAAACTTCTTCCATTCTCCATTAGGAGAAAATATATTTTCATTCTATTGTATGTAGTTACTTTATTTAATGGCTCAATACCATTTGAAGTATGTTCAAAATTATGTCATGATCATCTTCAGTAAATGATTTGCTAAATGTAGAACTATATGTGATTTAATTATTTTTTTATTCTTTTGAAAGAAAGGCTTTTCATAAAAATAAATCTACAAATCAGGAAAAACAAAAACTCATCCTTTCTCAGACCATGCAGTTTCATTTTTGGTTCAGGAAATCATGATCATCCTACATCCCCACTCTCTTTCTTTGGGAAATGGAAAGGAGGCGTACTAGGATTGAATGTTCAGAGATAGCATGAGATTCAATGCAATTTAGTTTTTTTCAGTAGAATGTAAGCTTCTTAAGAGCAGGACTATCTCATGTCTGTGTTTTTTATCCCCAGAACCTGGCACATTCTACCTCCCCACCCAACTCCATTCTCTTATTTCATTAGTGTAAGAAACTTGAGGAGAGGAAATCCCATTTAACCGATGTAGTTTTGTGACTGTTTTGTGATTTAGAGTTATCTGAGGGCACTGAGAGACCTGGCCCAGAGTTACAAAGCTAGTATTTATTAGAAGCAAGAAAGACTTGAATACAGGACATTCTGACTCCAAGGCTGACTTTCTACCATAACCACTGTGCTAGGCTTCCTCTCACCTTGCACATAAGAGCTATCTAATAAATGTACGTAGAATTAAAAAGTATATTCTGATTGCATATTTGGTAAAAGCATTCCCAGAAGGAGATATACGTTTGCATTGTCTATGATATATTACATTTCATTAGGTTACACTGCTTTGTTTTTGAAATATGACAGTCTGAGCATATTATTTATTTGTTTAAATTTTTTGTGCTTAGTAATATTTTTATTTTCAAGAATTAAAGCCTTTGGGCTTGAGCAGTAGATTATTTTTAATGCATTGTACAATATTTATATGAGCAGCTTTCATGGATAAAGCCATGCTTCAATATTTGGCACCCAGATTGTCTTGTTTCCATCTCACTATCACGTTTAGCCATACCCTTTTTCATTCCCACACTCTGAAGTCTGCCCTCCAGTCGCGAAGAATCAAAACAAGGAGCCCAAAGCTATAATTATCCTGGTTTCCGAATGGAGAGTGCAATTGCTACTACCTACCATCATCTAATCACTCAGACAGAGCCTATGCTAGACCCAGCGGAGGAGTACAAACCTGAACCCATATTACTTACAGGTGGCTACAATCCACAGCCACTAAACTGGAGAAATCATCATCCATTGTCAGATTGGAAGGTCACCTCTTCCTTTTTTTTTCTGTAATTCTAAACACTACGTAATTCAGACTTACATTTTATTTAGCAAAAGTGAGGAGGGGAGGAACCCAAAAGATTCTTCAGAAGTCATTTCTGATTTGTTTATTCATTGCCAAACTTCCTTGGTACCTTTAAGCATTCAGCCCTTAAAGTAATGCAATTTAATTACTGTTTCCACTAGGCTAGGTAAAACATTCTTTCAAAGGTCACCAGTGACCTTCTAAATTCCAAATTCAATGGGCTTTTCTTAGTTCTCATATCCGTCTTGACTTATCTGTCCCACAGTAAGCTGTTAAATTCAATTCTGTTCTCAACAAACATTCATTGTTATCTCTGTTTATTTCGGAAGGTTTCTCCTCCCTTGGCTTCCTCCCTAGCCTGGGAGGGTGGTATAGGGAAGAGCTCTGAGCTTAGTCACAGAACCTGAGTTCAAATCCCAATTCTGCCAATAACTACTAATGTGACCTTGGGTTTAAACTCTGTGGTTCTCACTTTCCTCATCTGGAAAATGAGGGATATAGACTCAAAGGTCCCTTCCACCTCCAAATTTATATTATACCAATGTATTCTTATCTCTATTATCATTCATTCCTAATACTCCTAAATATAAAGCATTCCCAAAGATTCTGTTCTCTTCTCATCATGATCTCCTGCACAGCTTTTCCTTCTCTCCCTCAGATGGCTTTAACAATCACCTCTGTGCACATGAGTACCAAGTCTTTAGCTCCAACCCTAACTTCTCTTCTTAACATCAATTTTTCATTTTTTAAATTATTATTTGGTAATTTCCACTGAAACATAACATTAAACTGAACATGGATAAAACTGAACCCTCAGACTGGCCTTACTTCCTAACTTGTCTCTTTTCTCCTACTAGTCCATTTCATTTTTCTCCCATTTTCTAGGGTTCCACTTTCATCTCCCTTGCTCCTATAATCAAAAGTAACTAATGGGTCTCAAAACCACTGATGAATTAGAGAGATGTCACCTGCAAGCATGACTTCCCCCAGGGAAATGGGCAAATGAGAACAATTTGTTCCAATGACCGGAAAGGTAGACAAAGCAGTGTATGTGGAGCATTTAGAGACAGACATCAAAGATGGCGAGACCATCTGCTACATCCCAGCCACCCATCACCTTAACTTTTATCTTGTCTCTGGACTCTCATAACTCAGTGATAAGAGAATGAGACTGATGACTTTGGGCAAGTCTGTCACATTTAAATTCAATTCACCCAAAAGTTAAGACATTACCCTATGTCAATGGTCCTCTTCAAAAATGAAGGGCCAACAATAACAATGAGATATCAGTGTTACTGTTCTTTTTCTTCACAATGACTCTGATGTTCATCAGTTTAACCAGATTCTATCTATAGCACATAATGTGGTTGTTCAGTTGTGTCCGATTCTTTGTGACCCCATTTGGGGTTTCTTGGCTAAGATACTAGAGTGGTTTGCCATTTCCTTCTCCGAATCATTTTACAGATGAGGAAACTGAGGCAAATGGGGTTAAGTGACTTGCCCAGAGTCACACAGATAGTAAGTGTGTGAGGCTGGATTTGAACTGAGGAAGATGAGTCTTCCTGACTCCAGGCCCCTAGCAGTCAATATAATCATGAGGTCTAGGGAAACAGACAGATAGATGAGAAACAAAACTCAACTGTCATGCCCTAAACATCTCATTTCTTGACTAGCACCACAGCTTCCTAACAGCTCCCCATTTGGCCACACAGACAGGCTTTGTGTTGCAGGGAGAAGGATATACTGTGTTGAACCCAAATAAACAATTTTAGTTCAATTTTTCACTCTGATTATTTACCAGCTGTGTGACTTCGACTAAGTCATACAGCCTCTTTGGGCTGCTGTTTCTTTATCTTTTAGGACGAAGAAATTACAATCTTCCTACTGTGTTCTCTGTGGCCTCTAAAGTCTTAGGGAACTTCCACTCTATTATCACTTAGTCTTTAATCATATACTTTAGATACTTTCTCATGATATGTATCTTTATCTTAAAATTATTTAAATCTTATAATTTTTATGTTATTCTTCATTTAAGTGGATCTCCTAGGAAGGCTCCCCCAGGAATTGGGCACACAATAGTTATTCTATAAATACTTATTGATTCTGTCTTTCACAAAATGTCCAAGGATGCAATGGAGGGTAAAACAGGGGGACATTTGGCCCTGATTTCCTTTTAAAACTAGCAATAATGAACAGATGTTTATCAAGCTGAACAAATGGGGAAGTCAATAAACGAATTTCATTTCTTTATGAAATTATTTACCTCAGCAAGGTTGGTGGAAAGATGTTCAGCAAATGATTAAGTGAATAGAAAGATTTTTGTCCTTGCTTATTGTAGCAGTATATGATCCTAGGATTTAGAAGGTACCTGAGGGTATCTAGTCAGAAGTACAGAATCTCAGAGGTGAAAGAGACCTCAGAAGCATTGAAGTCTAACCTGGACCCACACAAGAATCCTCAACTCCAGCACACTGAGCAACCCTTCATCAAGCCTTAGCCTGATGTGTGTGTGTGTGTGTGTGTGTGTGAGAGAGAGAGAGAAAGAGAGAGACAGACAGACAGACACACAGATAGACACACAGGTAGACAAAGATCACATACACAGAAGAGAGAGACAGACACAGACATGCACATAGAAGAAAGAGATAAGAGACAGACAGACAGACACAAACACACAGGGGAGATAAACACTGCCAGACGCAGAGATACATACAGAAGAGAGGAGGGAGAGGGAAAGGAATAGACAGACAGACAGACAGAGACAGAGAGAGAGAGACAGAGAGAGAGAGAGAGAGAGAGAGAATCTTCTTCTGAGGAGCACACATCCTAATTCTACTTTGGTGTAACTCTTGTAAGAGGACAGCTTTCCCTACATGGAGCCAAAATCTGACTCTGCAGGTTCCATTCATTTCTCCTACTAATGTTCTCTGGAGCTAAATACAAGACAAAGCCTTCTTCTGAGAGAAGTCCTTCAAATACTTGAAGTTAGCTATCATGTCCCCTCCCCCAAATCTTTTCTGCTTCAGGTTAAGCATCCCCAATTTCCTCAGCTGATCCTCAAGAACCTTTACTATCCTGTTTCCTTTTCTCTGAATGATGCCCAGGGTATCAATGTCCTTCCCAAAATCTGACATGCAGAAATGAAATTGAAACCTGCAGCATTCTCAAAATATAGGAGAGGAGGAATATTACCTCCCTCATTCTGGGCACAATAAGCAAGCTGGTGCTAAGAGATGACTCACTCAAGATTATGGAGGGAAATAGGGATAGAGCTAGAGTCTAAGCCCAGGTTCTGTGATTTCAAATCCAAAGCTTTGGCTCCCATGATACATGGGCACGGCTCAGGGACACCAAGCCAGTTAAGCACAGTGGCAGAGAACACAGTGTTACTGGGTTCTTTAAAGAGGAGAATATTTTTGTGCCATCTGATGACTAAAAGATTGGTTTTGTAAAAGTCATTTAAAGTCAAGGAGCTAATTCCCATTCACAGCCCACAATTCTGATTAAATTTTCCTTCATCACCGTCATTCAGACTGATCATTCCCTATGGTACTTCTTGTCTCTCTCACATACTTCAGTCAATCAATAAACATTTATTAATCTCCTACAACGTACCAGGCACTGTGTAAGACACTGACGAAGTAACAACAAAAATGAAATTGTCCCTGTGATGCAGAAATTTACTTTATTGCTATTTTTCCAATCTAATTTGATCCAATCCAATGCAATAAACACTTCTTAAACAGCTATTAAGTGTAAAGAACTGCTAGGTACTGAGGATACGAAGACAAAATGAAAAACACTTTCTGCTTGTGTTTGTAAGGGGAGAGTATACACAGGATTCACTTCAGAAACAGGGATATTAGTAACTGTTCTTGCTATACTTGCTTAGTAAATACCTTGGTAAAAGCATTCTCCCCACCAAAAAAAGAATACAGTCCCTACCTGCAAGACATTTGTGATTTACTTATAATATGCTGCTTGAACTATTCGTTTTTCTCTTAAGAGTCTCATCTCCCTAATGATTTATGTCCCCTATACCATGCACAAGACTTTGCACATAGTGGGTTCTTGGGAAGTATTTGTAAATTGATTGACTGCCAAAGGAAAAAAGGAACAAAACAGGTCCTTCCTTCTGTAAAAGTTGGTGAAAAGGAGAAAAACGTTAAGGACAGGAGGCAAAATGGTTAGAAGAGGAAGAAGATGGGATTCAAAGGCAGCAGTCTGGCAGCAGAGAGGTCTGGACTGAGGCAGACGAGAGAGGTTTGGCACCAAGGCAAAGCAAAGTAGTAAGACTAACAAGTCATGTCCTTTTTGGAGAGAAGAACATTTGAAGTTTTAGGAACTGGCTGTACCTAGGAAGCCATAGTTCTGCTATGCCTCTTTAAGATAACAATGAAGGGATGAATAGGCAGACTTCAGGGAAACTTGAATAAACTTATATGAACTGATGCTGAGTGAAGTGAGCAGAGCCAGAACATTGTACACAGTAAGAATCACGGCATGCAATGACTGATTTTGATAGACTTAGCCCTTCTCAGCAATGCAAGGATCTAAGACAACTCCAACAGACATGTGATGGAAAACATTACCCACATCCAGAGAAAGAACCATGGGGTCTGCATAAAGATCAAAGCTTACTATCTTCTCTCTTTTTTGTTTCTTCTTTCTAATGGTTCCTCCAATTGGTTCTAATTCTTTACAGCATGTCTAATGTGAAAATATGTTTAATATGAATGTATAAGTAAAGCTTATATCAGATTGCATGATGTCTTGGGGAGAGGGGAAGAGAGAGAGGGGGAGAAAAATCCAGAACTCAAAATCTTATGAGGTGAATACTGAAAACTAAAAATAAATTAATTAATTTTAAAAAGATAATGATGATGGGTCCTAAACTCATAATTTTAGAGCTAGAGACCCTAGAAGTCATCAAGTCCAGACCCTAAATTTTGCAGATGAGGAAACTGAGGCACAGAATCATCCAGTTAGTAAATGTCTGAGGCAGAATTCAAACCCATCTTTTCCTGGCAAGTATCCATCACACCACGCTGCCTCTAATAATAGCTCAAATTTATGGAGCATTCCTTGATTATTTCACTTGATTATCACAACAACTTCCAAGGAAGGTGCTGCTATTATCTCCATTTTGTTATATCTCAGTAGTTTTTAGCCATGTCTGCCTCTTCGTGAGGCCCGTAGGGATTTTCTTGGCAAAGATACTGGAATGGTTTGCTATTTCCTTTTCTAGTTCATTTCATATATGAAGAAATTGAAGAAAACAAGGTTACACAGCTAGTAAGTGTCTGAGGCCCCTTTGAACTCAGTGAAGATGAGTCTATCTAACTTCAGGTCTGGCACTCTCTCCACTGGGTCACCTAGCTGCTCATTTTACAGACGAGGAAACTGAGGCTCAAAGAGATTAAATGAATTGCCCAGGATCCCACAAGTAGTCGCTATTTAAAACACAATTTCAACTCAGATCTTCTTGCTTCCAAGTCCAGCATTATGTATCTATTACACCAACCCAAAACACCACTATTAAAAAGCTTAGTTTGAATGAAAACTACTCTCTCAATGTTTGGCATCAGGTAGGCAAAAATACTGAGATTGCTGATGGAATTTAAATTCTTGAAAACATTTGCTCTTTTATTTATTTTTTTTACAAGCTGTCAGTGTAATAGTGTCATAACTCATTTTCAGAGCCATTTATAGCCTCGCCCAGTGGCCTGTCCTGAAGTGGGCTGTGTGGAAACAGCCGCCTTTCCATGACTAACGTGCTCTATTTACAATGACAAGTTTATCACACCCAAGATATTTTTATGGATGTAACTCCAGCCTGTGTTTTGGTTCCACACTTCTTGCTGGCTCTGTTTTAGCACCCACTGCACAGAAAGGCAGCCCAGCTGCATGGTTATTTAAACATGAATGGACTTCCAAATATGGAATAATAATTATGGTATCCCTTATTACAGTACACAGTGCTTTGGGTTTTCCAAAGCCCGCTCAAATTAATTCTCTCATTTGATCCTCATGACAGCCTTGTGAGATAAAGCAGGCCAACAGTTTTTATCTTCATTTTATCTTCATGAGGCTTCATGAGAATGAGTGACCTACCTAAAGTCACAGAGTAATTTAAAAGGTCCCCTCCAAGGCTTGGCTTGCACCCTTCTCCATAAGGTACTTTCTGAAGGCCCTTTCTTCCTCCCTGTCCCCCAGCGCTCTCTCTCCAATCCCAAAAATATTTTGCATTTACTTTGCATGTAATTTTATTCACTTATCTCTGGGCAGCTACCTCCCTCTGAGAGCAGAGAGTAAGCTCCTTGAGGCAGGAAGCATTGCATTTCTGTCTTTGTATCCTCAGTACCTAGTTGGGTGTCTGAATATATTAGGTGCTGAAGAAGTACTTGGATTGAATTGAATTGGCAAAACTTCAAATAGAATCTGGTTTTCCTGCCTAGCCCTGAGACCTTTCTAGTTCATCATCATGCCTTCCGGAGGCCAGAGTTTCCTTACAGAACGTGAAGCTCCCTCAAAAAATGGGCACAACTGTAGAAAAAGAAGCCTTAATATGGAATACTAACATTGAAATTTACCAGTACAAAGATTCACAGATGGTGAAACTGGAAGAGAACTTCGGGGTCATTTAGCTAACTCTCTTTCTTTTTACAAATGAATTCACTGAGGCTCACCAAGGTTAGGGGCTTGCCACAGGTCACAAAGGTAAAAAGCATAATCTATGTTATCTAACGCAATTTAGCATTCTGTGCATGCTATGGTACTGTTTACTATACATGTTAATTTGAGTGATGATGTGGTTTTGAACCAAATTCCTTATTAACTAAGATCTTTATACACAAGGAAAATCTCCAATTAGAACCATGCAAACTTCAAGAAAGTCATGCTAATTTCACCAAGGTTGCCCTTCACTGGGGCTGGAGCAAGAGAGGAAAGGAGATGGAGGGAAGGAGTATAGTATATAATACTTAAGGATTGTTTCCTCCTGTCACCCATGTTATAAACACAATTTAACACAAAAGTATCTTCTAGTGTTAGATTACCAAGAATGGGTGAGGTATCAACAACAACAAAAGATTTACATGAAAGGAAATATGAGGCAGATTTAGACTGTGTTTATAAGATGCCAAAACAACCTGATGGAAAGTAGAAAATCCAGTAAGTACCTGGAGGAAGCTAGGTGGCACAATGGAAAGAGCCCTGAACCTGGAATTCTGTAGACCTGAGTACAAAGCTGGCCTCAAGCACTTACTAATTTTGTGACTTAATTAAGTAACTTAACCTCTGTTTGCCTCAGTTTCCAAAGCTATAAAATCGAGATAGTAACAGCACTTACCTCACAGGGTTGTAGAGAGGATACAATAAGATAATGCCTGTAAAGCATTTTTATTAGCATATAAATGCTAATTTCATTCTCCTTATTATTCACTTTAATAATTAATATTTTGTGGTTACATACATTTTCTCAGGGAATCCTCATAGCAGATAGCATGTATTATATCTCTATTTTACAGATGAGGAAAATGAAACTCAAAGAGGCTGTACCTATCATTCAAGGGAGCTGTCAGGACTGAGTCTCAAAGTAGACCTTGATTCCAAGACCAGAGTTCCTTCTATAACAGCATGATATCTTCAGTTTACTCACATAGCTCTGAAATATAAAATTTTTAGAACCATCTGGATAATAAAGAATTTATAGATCAAATTCCCAACTAATCGACTGAACCTTTCCCTTTTATTGAAATATTTTGGCATCCCCTGGGCATGACCTTAGCAGATGTGTGGGAATTTGAGTCAGTAGTCCCTTTGTCATTGCTAAAAGTATGAACTGAATAAAAATTCACCACAGCAGCCTGACTAGCTTCCTTCTGGAGCCAAACTATAATCCTGTAATTAACAAAATTCTGTTACTTTAACTGAGTAGAAGCAATGGATTTGGCATGTCACTAGCTCATGTTTCAGTGGTTTTAAGGAGTGAGTTGAAAGGGAGCTGTGTGGGCCAAGTGCTGTGGGGTGACAACCAGGGGCATGTCTATCCAGCCGCCTGGGGCCTTCCTGAGAGAGCAAGAACAGCTGCTCATGTCCAAATGGCCCCACATCATAAATACAAAGAGCATCGTAGACGTCCTTTTAAAAAATGTGTTGCCTAGCCAACATGCTAAACTTGGTCACATACTGATTAGAGTTTAGCATGAATTGCAATGGTCAGGGAAGGCTTCCAGGAGTAGGTGAGACTGAAGCTGGGCTTTTCAGGTCAGGCAAGCTTTAAATAGACAGATGGGGAAGGGAGAAATCATTCCAGGCTGAGTGATGGCTATACAGTCCTGGGTCTCAGCAGGGGTGGCTGAATCAGCGGGAGCCAGAAGAGTCTGCCTGGAACTATATAGGGCATGAGTGTCAGCTGGGGGGTGAGGCATGAATGTCTCCAGAATAAAAAGAACCAAGTCTCCAGGAAGCATCTGGACTTCAGATAAAATGCTCACTTACCTGTACTCAAGATCTCAACTCTCAGCAAATACCTTCAGATTTGAAGTATGACTAGAAAATTAATCAGAGCCCTTCAGGTATCAGAGTCACTTTGGTAACAGAACATCCAGTGCTATGAATTAAGTCTATATTGGGTCAGCTAGGTGGCACAGTGGGTCTAGAGTCAGGAAAATTCTCAGATACTTATCAGTTTTGTGACCCTGAGCAAGTCACTTAACCCACTCTGCCCTTAGTTGCTTATCTATAAAATGACTTGCCAAGTAAACCTCAAAATGGGGCCACAAAGAGTCAGACATGACTGAAACCATTCAAGAACAAATACACAATAAACAAATGCTTGCTGTTTAAATACACACCAAAAAAGGAAAATGAAAGAAATAAATCTATGTCTTCTCTCCTTCCATCATTAGATGGACTTCCTGCTTCTCACTTACTCACTACCCTAAGAATGCATGTGTGCAAAACAAAATGAGTATGAATAAATATTCCTAGGAGTGTCAGAGGTTGGATGTAAGTAATATGAAAGCTTCCACTGGGATGAAGTGAGAAAAATGGAACCATAGGGTCATATAATTATAGGCCTTGAAAGTCAAAGAGGGGCTTGATGTAGTCAAACACTCAGAGCCTTGTAAAGTTAGAATTGGAATGGACATATGCAATTTTATACCCTTCAATCTTTCAACTAAGGCAAACAAGGCCTGAGCAGCTAGGTTGGGATATAGCACTGGGTTGTAACCAGGAAGACCATCTTCCTGGATTCAAATCTGGCCTCACTTACAGCCATGTGACCTGGTGAAAGTCACTTAACCCTGTTCTCCTCAATTTTCTTATCTGTAAAATCAGCTGGAGAAGGAAATAGAAAACCATTCCAAGATTTTTTCTAAGAAAACCCCAAAATGGGGTCACAAAAATCTGGGCATGATTGAAATTCATGACAAAAAATCCCGCAAAATAAGACTTAAAGATATTAAGGTACTTCCCCAAGAACACATAGAAAGAAAATTGCTAGAAATGTTTAGGTTTGGACAAAGTAGACAAATTGACTTACAGATAAGTAGAAGTCTTCCAAATTTCTTCACAAATATAGATGCTTTCAATAAGTATCTAGGATTGTCCCACAGAACAAATGCCCCAAGGTAACATATTGAGAAATCTTAAAGAGAAATGAAAACTGATTATTCTGGGGTAGATGACTGTCATGCAAATCTCTATCTCAGGCAAGAAAATAGTTCTCATATCAAATCTATTGAAGGAAGCATAGTAGATACATGAAAAACCAGGGTTTGAATTTTTCATAAGAGCATTGTTTTAGAATGCTGTGCAAGGAACGATTATGAAAATTCCAGCCAAACATTTTGTGGGTTATTTTTTCCACTGAAAGAATAAAAAAAAAAAAAGAAACCATGTTGCAAAAATACATGCCTAATCTGATTTAAATGTATTGGTCTGCCTTCAGTCTCTGTTCATGAATATCATGATATCATTAATAATTAAGAATTCATGGAAAAGCCAGGCAGAAACAGAAATCACTTTAAATCTAATCTGCTGTTGTTGTGAGTGTTTGTTAAGACTGTAAATGTCATGCTGAACTCCACAATGGTCTGGCCAATCTGAACAATTGCCTGAGCAGTCTGGCTGCAGTTAAATCTGGAATGAACAAAGTCCCAAATTGCAATATTGTTATGGGTAACTTACCACTATTATAAACCAGAATTTGTTGACTTTCTAAATGTGTGAGAGATGCTTATCTGTACTAAAATGTTGTACAGTCCTCTATTTTTCCTGAACAAGACCAAGACTTTGTGACGGCATGATTACTGATGTGATGACTAGATAACAGCTTTGGATATTAGTTCAATTAGGACACAGAACAGGCCAATGTTCCATTTCACCTTTCCCCTATGACTCCCTCTGACATTAATGTTTCCCTTTCTTACCTCTTTCTCAGACATCATCTAAACCCGATAGTTTAATATTTGATGTCATGCTTTCTTTTCATCTGTTTCATATGCATAAGCCTTGCCTCTCCAACTAGTCTTTGAGAGCAGGGGCTATATCCCATCGTGTGTTTTGCCCAGAGTACTTGAAAAGGCAATTGTTAGTTGATTGAAAGGCAGAAGATTATCCTTTGGAAAGATCTCTGAACTTGCAGACAAGGGATCTAGGTTTGAATTATGACTCTGACGCATTTGCTGGATGACTCTGGAAAAGTCGTATAATCTCATGTGAACTTCACGGGTCTCTCCAACGAAATGTAGATAATGGTGCATGACATCTCCTAAGGTGGATTGGGAAAATGTGCTTTGTTAATCTAGACATGTATGTAAATATGACTTGTCATTAATTATGGATTCTAGCCACAGATGGAGTTGGCCCTCTGTTCTTCAATACAGCTGCCTTGTTGAGGTCATCTCTTCTGCCCAACATTATGACAGCAATGCTGAGCCTTCCTCTTCATTATATTCCCTCAACCTATAAATCTCTATGAAGTTTTCCTATTTGTCTTCTGACTTGGCTTAGATTTTTAAATGAAAAATTGCCAATTTGGCGAGTAAAAAAAATGAAACTCCTTTTCATGAACTAGTAAAAATATAGCGAATCTCTTGCACTGCCGACATTTACAATTTTCTGATTATAATAAAAATACTGCTTGAAAATACTTTATGAAAATTATTGCTCAGCAACTGTGTTTTGGTGGAAAGAACACTAAATTTGGAGTTAGAAACCTTGCATTCAAATCTTGGTTGTGATATTTACTAGTTGTGTGACCTTGGGTAAGTAACTCCCCCTCTTTCTCTGCGCCTCAGTTTTATGGTCAATAAAATTAGGGTTTTATAGTAAATGATCCCTGAGATCCCTTCCTGCACCAGATCCTGGGAATCAATCTCTTTCTGTCATGTCACTTGGCCCTATCTGCCAGTCTGGAGACAGCCCTGCCCTTCTGAAATGGGCCCGTGTCAGCACAACACACAGTTTGTGAAAGTAATGTATTATATCACCTTGCATCTATTCAGTATACAGGCATAGCTCATAGAAGATTGCCCCAAATGGTGTTCTTTTACAATAACATCATTAACATAATTATAACCAAACCAGGAGCTTCCAGCTAATTGCCCACAAAGGAGCATCACTTGTAGAGCCAGGGAACTAGACTCAAGGTCATAGCCTTGCCACTTACTAGGTAGTGGGCAAAGTATCTCACCTTTACGTACCTCCTCAGGATAAGAATAATGCTTGTCCTACCTACATCCTATAGCTATGATGTGGGAAAAATATTTTTCATATATTTAGGGTAACTGGATGGTGCTCTGCTGGACCTGGAGTCAACAAAACCTAAGTTCAAATTCTGCCTTAGACACGTACTAGCTATGTGATCTTGGGCAAGTCATTTAATGTCTTTCAGACTCAGTTTCCTACTCTGTGAAGTGGATGGTTTCACAGGGTTGTTATGAGAATCAAATGAGATAATATATGTAGAGCTCTTTGCAAGACTCAAAACGCCATATAAATGTGAGTTATTATATTATTAGACCTCAAAGACTATATAAATGTGTGCTTTTATTATTATAATATTACAACACTGTTCCAGTGGAAATAGTTTTCCCCTGTAATATTCTTTCAACCATCTTGTCTTCCTAGAAGCAATGGAAAGTTAGAGTCAGTAAGAGAAAATTAATTATCCAAGTTAATAATGTGGTGGGAATTAGGGGCCAGGTCTACTGACTCCTAGGCTGGAGCTTACTCCTTTACTCATCTGATTGTCAATCAATCAAGTATTTATTAAATGCCTAATCTGTGACAGGCACAGCAGGAGCCCTTAAGAATGTAAACACAAAAATGAGACTGTACCTGTCCTCAGAAAGTTTACTTTTCACTGACATCGCCATCTAGAAACCTGTGTTCTCTGAAGGCAGTAGTTTTCTTCTACTACACAGACTTACTGAGGTAATCCTTGGGGATGTACAAAACAGCCAGATTGATATGTAATTTGAGTTCTTCACTAGGGAAAAAAAACCTTTCCAGACTCTTCTTGGTCATCTTGGCTAAACATAACCATGTCAATATCTAATTTCCATCTTATTGGACCCTAAGTATCCAGATGGCCAGCATGGAAGATATATTCTAACTACATACACTACTCCCTCTGTTCCACTTTTCTCTGAATCATGGTCTTAGCCACTGACCATGGGGATGCTCTCCGGATGGTGACCACCACATGTGCATAGAAAAGGGTCAGACCAGACATCTCTTTATATTAAGCGATTCAAATTCCTGTTGACTAATTACCTTTTCTTTCCTGTGAATAAACAGGAAGATCTCAAGTTAATTAAGGTACTTGTTCAATTATTTTAATTGGTATTAGGAGTGTTGCTTCTTCATATCTAATATTTGGGAACCCACCTCATATAGGCACTCAGGAGGAAGCAATATGATTTGATACACTGGCCAAAAGTTGGGGAACAGTCTAAAATTTTCTCAGTCACAGTAAGCTCAAGGAAAGAACATGGCAGAGTCATCACTCAGAAAAATCACAGATTCAAATGGAAGAGATCCTATTTTCCTGTTTCTGTATCACAAATGAGAACTCAGTGTGATGTTCCCCATTCTCAAGGAGTTAGTCATTAAACATTTATTAAGCACATCTTTTGTGCCAGGCACTGTGCTAAGAACTTGATAAATTGCAAGAGCAGGCATGCAACTACCTACCATGACTTAAGGAAGCCCATGAAAAACCTGTCATGTGACAATTCACTTATTCTTCTTCCATTAGACATTCATAGCACAGTATCTGGCACATAGTAAGTGCTTAATAAATGTTTATTGATGAATGACTGATTCATTCATTCAACAAAAATTGATTAAATACCTATTCTGTTCAGAATACCTTTAAAGGTATGGGGAGAGATACAGAGTTTAAATACATTTGTGCCTGAGGAATGATACTTGGAGTCCGGTAGTCAGTCCTAGGTTCAAATCCTGCTTTTGCTACTTACTGGCTGGGTGACGCCGGGTAAGTAACTAAATCTCTCTAAGTCTCAGTTTTGTCACCTGGAAAATAAGGTAATGATAAGCCCTGTTTCACAGAACTATTGTGAGGATCAATTAAGTTTTTTTGCAAACCAGAAATGTCATACAATTATTAACTCCTAGTTATTACTGCTACTACTCATAGAACTTACAGTTATGTAGAAATAACTGTACAAGCATTACATGATCAATGAGTAGTTTCTTGTAAAGTCCTCTCCCTTACTCTGGTCTTAAAATATCTATGATTCATGATAAATGTTAGGGGTAAAATATTCTTTGCACAAACACACACACACAAGCTATGTGACCTTGAGCAAGTCATTTAACCCTGTTTGCTTCGGTTCCATCAAATGAACTGAAGGAAGAAATGGCAAACCACTCTGGGATCTTTACCAAGAAAACCCCGATAGGAGGTCACAAAGACTCAGACAGGACTAAAAAATGACTGAAAAAACACTAATGATGGAGATCATCAGTGAGTGAAAGAAGAGGTCTGGGGAGATAAAATAAGAAGGAAGGTTGAGGCTGGGATGTCTTCCCTGAGAGAAGGAAGAAAGCAAAAGAAAAGAAGGATTGGATGGGGAGGTGGAAGGGGAAAAGAACTAAAGATAAATTATTTCCATTTAATATTGTTGACAAGGACTGTTCAAAATATAAGTGAGGCAAGCTATGTTCCCCCACCTACTCCTAGCTGAGTTGATTTAATCAAATATAGAGTTAGATGATGAAGTTTAAATGTGTTAATAAAATGTAACCTCATGTGATCCTTTTATAAGTTTTTAACATTTTTCTAACTGAGTCAAGGAGGAAACAAGGAGATTGGCTAAGTCAGCAAATTAGTCTTGCCTCTGGAGACTCTAAATAGCTAAATCCGAGACAACTTCCAGCAGTTCAAAAATGAGAATGACTGAAATCTAGGAAGAGCCTACAGACAAGACCCCTGAAAGGAGGAGGGGAGAGAAGCAGAGGACATTTCTTTCTCCCTCCTGGCCCACATTAAAGATATCACTTTAAAGGAGACCATCTGAAGCAAAGACATCCAGAACTTTGCACAGATGTGAATGGATATGAATATGGAGAGACAGACCCAAAAGAAGAAGCCACTTCCCAGAGCATCACTCTAAGCATCAAAGAGACAGTTATCAAAAGGAACTCATGGAGCAACCCACTCCACAAAGATGCCATATCCAAGTGGGACTGGATGAGAACTCCCCAAGAAAAAAAAGATTCCCAGCCTACAGTAACAAGGGTTATGTGTGAGTGTCCTATACCCACTGTTCTGAGTTTGAGTCCATTCTTTCAATGGATGCAAGAAGACACTCCAGGTTCATGAGGTGAATGTTTTTTAGCTATTGTTTTTACCATGCCATCTTAGTAAGAGGCTGGGATGCCTTTATTAAGAGATAATTTTGCCTGGCTACTTATTGTTAATGGAAAGCATGCCAGGAGAAGATCGTGACATGTTCATGTTAGGAGCAGAGACCCACAGGATTGCACTAGAATTGAAGGCAGTGGACACCTTCTGTTGTCCCAGCCCACAAAGAGGAAGGAGAGCATTTTCCCCTCACTTCTAAGAGAATACAGATTTAAAACTCATTTACACTGATGTCAATGACAGAGTACAATTTTACTTATGATCTCTCTCAGGGAAATTTCAGTTTAATTTAGAGCCAAGTTTTAACCTAAAGGGATAGAGTTATGACTATGGAATTCCAGGCACCAGGCAGCATGACAGGGCAATTTTTTTTCAGGCACTGGGGCCTTCAGGCCACTCTAACATCATATGCGGGTGACCATCTACTTCAACAAACCAAGGGCAGAGCTGATGATGGAGGAAGGGAATGAAAGAGGGAGGGAGGGAGAGAGGGAGAAAGGAAGAGAGAGAGAGATGGAGAGAGAGAGAGACAGAGACAGAGAGAGACAGAGACAGAGAGACAGAAAGAGAGAGAGAGAGAGAGAGAGAGAGAGAGAGAGAGAGAGAGAGAGAGAGAGAGAGAGCCTGGTGTTAAATTAAAGAATTAGATTATGAAGACACATTCATAGGACATAGACCTGGAATGACCTTAGAGATGGACTACCGCAATCCTTCTCCTTTCACAGATTAGGAGATTGAGGTCCACAGGAGTTATGAGTTGCCCAAGGTCACAGAAGCAAACAGCAGGGCCAAGATTTGAACCTTGGTGATCTGTACATAAATCCAGAGGTATTTCCATTATTCCATCTACTTTCTCTGGCATATGGACCCTTTTCAACATAATTTTAAGAGATTCACATCCAGAGATCCTTCTCAAACATCCCTTGCCTCAGTGGTAAATAATAAAAATTATGGATAACTAAGACCAACCAAAATTTTATCTGTTTCTACAGCTGACTTCCCTTTCTGATTGGGTTTTACTCAGTCTGTCCTTAACACATATATCCCTTCCATCTGGAGGACAATCTAGAGGACAACTCAGTGAGTTATAAGACTGTGTACACCTATGACCCAGCAATACCACTATTAGGTCTATTTTACAAAGTGATCAGGAAAAAAAAAGGAAAATGACCTATATATTCTAAAATATTTATAGCAGCTCTCTTTGTGGTTGTAAATAATTGAAAATTGAGGGGATGCTCAGTTGGGGAAATGCTGAATAAGCTGTGGTTATGACTGTGATGGAATACTGCTGTGATGTAAGAAATGATGAGTAAGTCGATTTTAGAAAAACTTGGAAAGACTAGCATGAAATAATGAAGAGTGAAAGCAGAACCAAGAGAACACTGTATACAATAACAGCAATGTTGTTCAAAGAATAACTCGGAACAGTTCTTATTTTGAATATTATAAATACTCAACTCAACTACAAAGGGCCTATGAAGGAAGATAGTATCCACCTCCAGAGAAAGAACTAATAGAAGCATGCACGGTATGGTTTTACATGTGAATATATGTGAGTGTGTATATACAGACAGATATGTACATATACACATATACACACAAGTAGATATGTGTGTATACATATACATATATGTATATACATACACATCTATCTATCTGTCTTCTAGTAGAAGTAGTAGACTTCTCTAGTGGGAGGTGGAGGAGAAGGAAGAAAAATAGTTTAAAACTTAAAATGAAACAAAAATACATTTAATATGTAATAATAAATTATTTAAATTATTATATCAAATAATAAATTGTTTAATAGAATTATAAATATATATGTATGTATACATAAATAAAGGTACACACACACACACACACACACACACACACACACATGAACACCCCTTCCCCCTGACAACTAAAGAAGGGGAAACCTTAGCTAACAACGGAAAGAAATCAGTCTAGATTTTGAGGTATGCCCAGGACAATCCATACACTGATCCTTGAGAGCTGGTTCTGACTAGTTAGTGAGCTAGCACAAGTAAATCACTCTGCATACCTTAAAGAACTATGTGAATACCAGTTATTATTTTATCTTTTAGGAAATGCCTATAGCTTGATTAAAATTAAATACAAGCATACTATATGGGTAGACATTAGCAATGCTTGAAAAAGTGAGAAGGGTTAGCATTATTGATGCATTAGATATTTTGGCTATATCATGACTATTCCCTATACAACTGCTCCCTCCCTAACAACGTCTCTAGCGTCTGAAACCTTCACTCCCTAGTGGCAGAAGATGCTTTTGTGAAGTCAGAGAAGCATTGGCAACAAGAGCGACTCTGACAGAGGAAGGAAACTAGCTGCGGAAGCTAGCTGAGCTCCAGCCTGTTGGGACTCCCTATCCTGATCACAACAGAGAAGCCATCCTCTCCGTCAAGCTGTTCTTACCAGGAGCATCGAGACAAGGCCTACACAATTCCCAAAGTAAAAAGTAGCATCACGAGATGTGAAGGTTTACAGATGGCAAATGACACATGACTCCAAGGACCAGTGAAGCCAGTCCAGGGAACAATTTCAGAAGTTAAAAGGGATAGCCAAGGCCAAGACAAACAGAAAGTGGCCTTGGGATGTTAAGGATTTTTCATCAAATGGTGGGCTCAATCCTGTGTTTTCCTCAAGTCTCAAGAAATTGATTTATAGATTACTTCATCTCTGGGCATAATTCCTCTGGGAATAAAGCTAATGGAAGCCTCCAGGAATCAGCAGGAGGAAATAAAGTTGTCAGATTGGGGTTCTATCCAAGGCAGGCTAGGGAGAGTCAAATCAAGCCAGAAGGGCTCAGAAGGATATGAGTAGTAAAATTCATACTGCTTTGGGGGAAAAAGGGTGATATCTTCACATATCACTCCCTCTTCTATCTAGTATTTTAGGTGAAAGTAACAAATACAAGCTGGATTATAGAAAGAAAGGCAAATTGCCTAACACCTGTAAAACATACAAGCAGGAAAAATATTGACCAGATATTCTCCTACCTATAAAACACATCCAATCTCATTCTGGGCTCCATCCAAACAGCAAGCATTCCTCACACACCACCCTCAAACTTCTATAAAGCAATGCAATCTCATCTGGAACAATGTTAAAGGCTTAGGGCTGGCACTCAATGGAAACAGAACCAGGCAAAAAGGAACCTGCAGTGGCCAAGGGAATTGCAGAAGCTGAAGGACAGAAATAAAAGATGTGAGAATCACAAAATCTCAGTTAGCAACCTGAAAAAGTCATCTAGACTGATCTTGCCAGAACAAAGGTGAGGTCACTTTGGGTGAGAAAGACAGGCTGTATCTCACAGAGTTATTGTGAGAAGTGGTAGGTGTGAAAGCACTTTAAAAATAATCAAACCCTAGAAAAATCTGAGGAATTATAATTAAAAGACAGAAGGAGTCATTTTCTGAACTAATTTAGAGATTAGATGAGAATCAAAGGAAAGACTCTTCTGAGGAAGATAAACATAAAAAAAAAAGTGGGGGGCAACAGCGACTGAAGGTTATTAACCAGCATGGCTCAAAATATAGTAGGAAATATCTAGTGGGTCTGTCATGAATGAATAATAAAATACTGCAGCAGATGAGGTGCCCATGCTAATTACTAGCTTGCCTACCTAAATTGGCAAGTGAGTCTCCCTCCGGGCTTAGCATTAATCAGTCCTTGTTTTAGGGTTCTTTTTAGGTTTGGGAAGTAGAGAGAATTCAAGGAAGACCATTAGTGGAGTTCCTGGCATGATTCATAGGGTTAAGAAACAATGATTTCTGGGAAACCCCAAAATGTGGCTCCAGGATTCCTGTCCAAGGTCAATGGCTCAGTGATATGCTCCTTTCTCATTTTCCTAGAAACGCAAATTTAATACTGAAAAGGTCCTCAGAAATCAAGTCCACAGGTCCCTCTGCACACTGCTAGCTGGCACTGTTAAGGACACTGAGGAACTGAGGCCACTAGAGGGAAATGGTCTAAAATCACAGTATTTGTTGGTGGTATGAGATGGATTAAAATTCAGGTCTTTCTCCTATGCCATCCATTGTTTTGCTTTTCCGATCCCTTAAGAAAAGGAAATGGCAAAGCACTAACATTTTTGCCAAGAAGATCTCAGATGGTATCATAGAGTCAGACATGACTGAACAACCACAAAAGGAAAACACAGGGGCAGCTAGGTGCCACCAGAGTGCCCAGAGCACTGGGCGTGAAGTCAGGAAGACTGAGTTTAAATCTGACCTTAGACACTTATCAGCTATGTGACCTTGGGCAAGTCACTTTACCCTCATCTGTAAAATGAGCTGAAGAAAGAAATGACAAACAGTATCTTTGCCCAGAATGTCCCAAATGGGGTCACAGAGTCAGACACAACTCAACAACAGCTAAGCCACAACAACAAGGATAATATCCTGACAGTTTTGTGTTCCCAGGGAGCCACGTCCTCCTCAACATTCTGGACTTTGTTATTCACCGAAGCAGAAAATCTCCCAAAGTAGTCAAAAATTCAGTCCGGTAGAGCCTCCAAGGAGAAGTCTGAAGGAAGGGAGCTCACTGAGTTCCCAGAATGGGAGTGTTGAGGGGAGGTGCTGGTAACAAAAGTCTTCAGGGACACCAAGGAACACAGTGTGAGAGAGTATTCAATTTTCAGGTCGCTCTCCAACTGACTTCTGATGACTTCTGCCCCTCCCATGCGTATGGCACCACTAGCTACATAATTTGAGAATCAGGGCTTGCCAGAAAAGCTACAAATTCAGCCCACATCAATGTCTCCTCAGCCATTTCCTGCTGCTCCAAACCCCAAGAAGGGGAGAAGAGAAAAATCGAAGGAAGAAAAGTAGAGCAGATTCCTACTCTCATAAGCTTCCCTCTTCTTGTAGTTGTAATTATTGTTCAGCCATGTTTGACTCTCCATGACCGCATTTGGTGTTTCTTGACAGAACCTGGAGTAGTTTGCCATTTCCTTCTCCAGCTCAATTTACAGGTGAGGAAAATGAGACAAACGAGATTAAGGGACTTAGACAGGGTCAAACAGCTAGGAAGTATCTGAAGTCAGATTTGAACCCAGGAAGATAAGTTTTCCTGACTCTAGACCTGGTACTCTTTTCACTGAGTCACAATGAAATTTGGCCTCTGAGTTTGTCATATTAAATGAGAAAGTCCTCTTGTGCTATCTGACTCACTGATCTAGAACACAAACTTCTTCAGGGGAAGGGTTAATGTAGCTCAACATATACTTGTTGATTAAATGCCAGTCAGTCAATAATCATTTATTAAGCATTTAATATATGCCAGGTACTGTACTGGAGATATCAAAGGAGGTAAATGACAATCCCTGCCCTCAAGCCATCACGATCTAATGGATGACTTTACTGATGTTCTTGTCTCTAAATAGGCTAAGACAAAATGGACAATTAACAGAACCGGTATCAGACATGTGAGAAGTAAGCATTTAGGTTACATCAAGAAAAGAATTATGGAGCTCTCTCCTCTGAAGACTGTAGAGTTTGCCCTGGATGTTCAGGATTTGATTAGGGTGTCTTGGTATCAGAAGACATGGCTTCAAATGTTAGCTCTACCTTAATAGCTGTATAATCTTGGACAAGCCATTTATTAAATCTCTTTGGGACTCAGTTCTATCATCTGTAATAAAAGAAGTTTTAAATTTGTGCTCTCAGGATTGCCCAGGTCTAGTGGTAGGAACCTGGAATAAGATGCCTTCCCAAGGTCCTTATGAGGGCTAGTAATTTACTTTTCTCTATTAATGCTAAAAACCTTAAGATATTAGTAAGACATATACTTTCTTCCAAGCTTCTTGCTTTAATCTTTCATGACAGCTCCTTAAGTCATTGTGGCCCCAAAGTGAAGTTTAGCCACTTGACCCTTGTCCTAAGGAAAAAATTCCCACTATTTTATTTTGACATTTGACTCCCTTTAAATCTCAGGGTGGTTCCTGACAAACTATAAGAGTTGATAAATTCATATTCTCTTCTAACTTTGTATAGGCAAAAAAATAAAATAAAATAAAAAGCTAAACAACCCACACATTTTGTATAGACAGGGAAAGATCTGTTCTAATTAAAGCAATATTAAACAATAATAACTGTCCTATAGTTTTATGGCAATGTCTATAATCACATAAATAAGCATTTTATATCCAATTAACACTTTATATTTATTCAATCCTAAAACAATCTAGCATTTTTATTAATCAAATAAAATTCCATTTAATAGATTTGGTTGCTTTAGCTTTTTAAATTAGCCTTGCATAAACTAACATTAAATCCAATTGCATACTATATTGTCCAAATCAGATAAGACTTTCAGATGTAGGGTGTCTATAATTGTCTGGAACGCTTTAGCAACAGGATTTAGAGCTGGAAAAGATCTTGGAGTATACAGGATGTCAAAGATGGAAAAGATACTAAAGAGCTGGTCCAACCCTTTAATTTTATGGATGAAGAAAATGAAGTCAGAGAGGGGAAATGATGTGTCCAAGGTCACACAGGTCGTAAGTAGCAGAACCCGGATCAAAACCCAGGTCCATTCAATTTGAGATTCAACTTCCCTTCTCTTTCCCCTTGCTGCCTCTTTAGATAATTAAGATGAGATCTCTATAGTTTCTCAACCCTCTCCCATCCAACTTCTATCTGTGGATAGCAAAGCAACCCTATGTAACATTCAACTTATCCAAGCCAAGAGGGTCCTATCTATCTGGAGCCACACTTGATTAGAGAAGACTCGCCCTGACACTAACTTGTTCATGTTGTCCCCAAATAACCACTGTGGATCCCACCTGTATTTGGTGAGTGAGTGCCAGTTTAGGAAACTCAAATTTTTCTTTATAAAGATAATGATGTTAATGTTGTGGGTGTTGATCGGTCATTTCAGTCATGTCTGATTCTTCCTGACTCTGTTTGGGGTTTTCTTGGCAAAGATACTTAAACGGTTGGCCATTTCCTTCTCCAGCTTATTTTACAGATGAGGAAACTGAGATAAACAAGATTAAATGACTTGCCCAGTGTCACACAGGTAGTAAATGTCTGAGGTCAGATATGAACTCAGGTCCTTCTATCAGTTCTCTATCCACTGCACCACATAGTTGACCCATGATTTTAATAATTAATAAACAGATGAACAAATTAATGGTTTAAAAGACAGAACAATGGATTTGAAGTCCCCTCACATCCAGCACTGTCACTTAGTACTGCACTGGAGAAGTCACTTCCCTCTCTGGACCATACTTTCCTTATCCAGACAATAAGGAGTTATTTCTAACAAGTAGTAAATGATCTCCCAGGTCTCTTCCAGTTCTAAATCTGATTCTATGAAATAATACAAGGAAACTGTGTCTAGTATATCCCTCAAACACATTCTCTTTATACTGTAAACAATTTCTTTTTAGCTCAAGAACCACAATGTATCCAAAGGGAGAAGAAAAGTAATACATTTGATAGACATGAGGTGTAAATTAATGGTAAATGAAGCATAACACCAGCTATTCAACACCTGAAATTATTTAATCATACAAATATATACACTAATAATATGTTTAAGGACCAGAATAATAAAGTAAAATGAAACCAGGGCAGAAAACGCCAAAGGGAAAAAGTGGAAAGACAATTTTTATTCCTACTTTAATAATAATATTATTTTTGGACCAGATTGAAATGATTTCAATGGTTTAAAGAACTCTCAGTGAAAAAAATCATCAGTGAAGATCAGTACCTGCTCTAAAGCTTATAATTTTAGAGAATTACCTGATCCCTGACATGTTAAGTGATTTACTCCAGGGTTTTACTGCTGATAGAGTGCTAAATTCCTTGGGAGTAGGAATTATTTCATTTATTACATTTGTATTCCCAGCTCTTAGCACAACACTTACCCCGTTAGTAGGCGTTTAATAAATGCTTACTGACTTACAGATTATGAGAGATATTTGTGACTTAGAGGGATGACCAAGGAGACAGAAATAATAGCAGCAGAAGTAGTAGTGTTCACGGTGGTAGTGGTTGAGTCCGACTCTTCATGGCTCCATCTGGGGTTTTCTTGGTATGGTTTGCCATTTCCTTCTCCAATTCATTTTACAGATGAGAAAACTGAAGCAAATAGGGTTAAGAGACTTACCCAGGGTCACTGGCTTGTAAATATCAGGACAAATGTGAACTCAGTTCTTCCTGACTGCAGACCCAGTACTCCATCCACTGCACCACCTAGCTGTAATAGCAGTGGTGATGGCAGCAGTAGTTTGTTTGGTACTGATTTTTTTTTCCTTTTTGAAGCACTCCCTCTTCATACTCATTCATTCACTCATTCAACCAGCATTTATTATACAACCTCCTTTGTAAATGGAATTGTAGTAGACTATTAAGTCTGGTGTCACCAGTTATATCCACCTCTTCAAGGACTGAGGAGTTTGCAAGTCAAAGATAGCTCTTTCCAGAACTTCCTTCTCCAATCCCTTACCTGTCTATTAACAGAAACTTTAATATACTCCAGTATTTCTTTGTACCAAACATTTCCCACAGAAAGGTTGGGGGTTAGAAAGAGATAAATGTAAATATAAGGGATGAGAACCCCACCTAAACGTTTAGAATTTTCCTAACTGGAAGCTTGGAGTGATGGTGATAGTAATTCTTTTTCTTTAATAAGAATTCCCTAAACAAACAGATGAAAACACCTGGAAGTGAGGGGATTTATCATTATATTTTCCCTAGGTTTAACTGGGGCTAATTACTGTCAGAGCTTGCATTGTATTAGCATAGCCTTTAGGAACACAGGGTCATCGCCCCACCAGGATGTGGCATTGGGATAGGATTTCTATCTGGCATGAGATTAAATAGTCTGCTACAAAAATCAGTGCATTTAGTGTTAACAGAAAAATTTCTGGTTAACTTAAGGATTTGAGATTGTTGTAGCAGGCAATATTCTTCCCATTTTCAGATGAGAAGACTGCTGTTAACTAAAGCAAAATGACTTAAATTTACCTTTGGCCATAGAACTCAATGGAAGAGTTAATATTAGAATCTGGGACTGCTATCTTAATCCTATGCCCCTTTGCTGCCTCATGCTGGGGAACAGATAATAGGGAGGGAGAAACAATGGGATGGCCAGGACCTAAAATTTTGAGAAAATGATATGCAATTTTTCTTGTTGTCACTGAGCCATTTGGATTCTTCCCCCTTGTCAGCCACACCCCCAAACCCTCCAAAAGGAAAATGCAAATAGCAGTTTGAATGAACTCCCCAGGACTGTGAATTCAACTAAGTCCCAAGGGCTGTACTCTGGTTAAAATGTTTTTCAGAAAAATGCTAGTTTTGTAATATTAATAAAATTAGGGAGGCAGAAAAATGTCTGAGTCAGTTTTCAGGCACTAAATAAAGCATTCCTGCCAATTCCTTGTTTCTAAAAATTCAAGGTAGTACCACTCATTCCCTGTATGAAACTTGCTATCTCTGGTACTTTTCAAAGCAGTTAACAGTAATGGACTGCCTGCCCGTTTGAGGTGGTAATAGGTTTACAGGGACAAAATCAAAAGCAATCTATTTAAATTACTTCAACTCTAGCCAGCTCAGTGACTGAACTCACTGGAGGTTACATGGAATAACCTATTGCTCTCAAGGACGGCAATCCAATTTCTAGTGCGACTGGTCACCTCCATAAATCCCGACCAGAATGGGCTGACAAATTTGGAGGCATTAGACCAGGGACTTTCTTATCACTTGAGGCTAGCTAAATCCAAAGAGTTGATTACAACACTATCACACTAATCTGTTTTGTTTTGTGCTTGAAGAAGGAATGCTTCTGCTAGGCAGAACTATTTTTTTAAATGTAAAAATATTTCTCTTATCCATAAGCAACCAATTCGCAATTATCCATGCTCATGGAGGACTTGAAATCCCATTTGAATACCTTTCTGACCAATGGCTCTTCTGACTCCTAGGAGTGTGGAGGGGTGTAAAATAGTGAAATGGTGGGGGAAATGGAAGGGGGTCTTTGGGAAGAATTGGTAAAGGGAATGATCTATTCATAGACTTAAAAAAAATTTTTCTTGCTGCCTATTTTTTTAAATGAGCCCCTTTAAATGCATAGAATCATAAAATTCAGAACTAGATAGGATGCTAAAGATTATCTAGTCTAACCTTCTCATTTTTCCATGAGGAATTTGAGACCCAGAATGGTTAAAGGATTGACTGAGGTCATAGAAATAGCAAGAGACAGAAGAAACTGAACCCAAGTCCTTTGGCTCAAAATTCAGTGATCTTCCCACCAAACCACACTGGCCCACCTCTCTTCCTTATACTGCATCACAGGGAGCTAAAAAAAAATACCAGGCGGGAAAAAGTCTGTTTTAGGGGTTATTAATAACTACAGTAAGGATATAGGCTCTCAAGTCATATTTTCTTCTTCCTATAACTCTACCAACTTGAGAGTATATCTACTGAGAGCCACAGAATAGAGCTATAAAATGGAGGACCTTTGTAACGTGGACACACAGTTTTTCATGCTAGTTTGTCAATTATGACAATCTGATCGAATATGGTAGAGTACTGAAGGTTATATCAATATAACTTAACTGTGATTTCTAGGTCATTCTGTCATCTTAAAATAAAATGTTGGCTAATAAGTCTTTTCAAACCGGCATATTTCTATGATTACACTAACTGTGGCCTCCAAATCAAAGTATATTGGCTTAAAAGATCTTTGTGGATGATCTTGAAAATATAAAAGAACAAAAAAGGGCTATAACATCAGATACAAGAAAATGCTTCAATTTCTGAATGAAAGAAAAAAGGAGGGAAGGAAGAAAGGAAGGAAGGAAGAAAAAATAAAGAAAGAAAGAAAGAAAAAAAGAGGATTGTTCGTAAATCTATACCTAGGTAAGAATGTGGAAACCAGAAGAACCTAGCATGGCTTCATCAAGAACAGGAAAGGTCTCACTCATTCCATTTCATCAAAAGATTGTAGATTAACAGCTAAAAGGGACTTTAGAGGTCACAGAGTTCTTCTATCTTTTCATTTTAGGGTTTTGGAAACCATCTGTCAAAGAGACTGATTTGCTAAAGAACACATAAATAGTAAATAGTGGAGACAGGTTTTGAACTAAGGTCCTCTTGTTCTAAAACCAAAGTGCTTTCAACTATAACACCCTGGATGACTTTTCTGTTCCTTTTCTTTTTCTTTTTTTGCTTTCTTCCTTTTACTTTCTTTCCTTCCCTCTTTTTCTTTACAATATTATTAGACTAATAGATCAAGGGAAAGACATAGCAGACATAGCCATGGTATGCCTAGTTTTTAACAAGACATATAAAAATTATATTATTGTTTTGAACTGCAAAGGCAGTATAGATGACTGCAGGAAGTGTACTAGATTGGAAGTCATGAGACACTTAGCTTCATGTCCTCTTCTTATCAAAACAGCAGAGTAAGTTAGGAAATAACTCAAAAGATGAATATTCAAGTTAGGCTCCAAAGAATTCTCAAAAGGGTAGAATGGTATAGCAAAAGAAATAAAATAAAATGTAAGGGAGATAAATTTAATGTGTTGCACTTGGTTTCAAAAAATCAATTCTGTAAGATGAAGAAACTATGGTTAGACAACATTCCATGTTTTAAAAAATCTAGTTTTAGTGGACTGCAATCTCAATGTGTAAGTAGTATTATAGGTTAACTGAAAAATGATAAAATATCTTAGTCTGAATTATTATAACTGACATTTACAAAGCATGTAAAATTTACAAAGTTCTTTTCCAACAGTGCTGTTAAGTAGCTGGTACAAATATTATTTGTTTTTAAAAGATAAGGAAATTGAGTTTCAGTTCAAATGACTTACTTATAGTCTTATAGCTAGTAAGCATGAATTCAAGCAAAGGTCTCTTGATTCTAAAATCTGCAGCACACTGCCTCTCCAAGAAAAAAACATTCTGTGTAGAATAACAGAGATGCTAATCCTGCTATACTCATCCCTAATTAGATTAAATCTAAAGCATTAGATTCAGTTCTAGATGCCACATTTTAGGAAAGACATTGGCAAACTGGAATATTTGTAGAGGAAGGCAATCCAAAAGTGCAGACTATGCTATAAGAAAATGAGTGAAAGGAACTAACTATGCTTAGTTTAAAGAAGTAAAGCTGTAAGGAGAGGGATATGATAGCTATCTTCAAATGTTTCAATATTTGTTATAGGGAATAAGGATTAGACTCATTTTTCTTGGACTCAAAGGTTAAAAGCAGAAACAAATGGCAAAATATAAATTTAGACTTTATATAAGGAAAAACTTCCTAACAATTTGAGCTATCTAAAAGTGAAACTGCCCATCTAACCAAAAGGAAGCATTAATATGTAAGACCAGGCCAAGCTGTTGATCATCTCTAAGCCTGGAGGGCTTGACTGCATGTGTTTAATGGACTATAATCTATAGTTTCCTCCCTTTCTTCATGTGGGCAGAAATTTCTTAACAACTCATTTCCTCTCTCCCTCATGTAGCTTTCTTTTCTAACCCCTGTGTACTTTTTGCCTTCCAAGGGAAAGAAAAAAAATGATGCTATTCCAGTCACCTCCTTCCTGTTCTACATTGGTTCAAGGTTCTAGCATTTATTGGTGCCCAGATTTCCTGGTTCCAAAGGAACCCCTCTAACTATTATGCTATGTAACTTCTCACCTTACACATAGAAAGCACATACAAACACAAAGATCAAATTTAGATTTCAAAATGTTACTTTTCTTATGAACTAAATGAGTTCCTATCAGACTTTCTTTCCATTGAAGTTTTGAAATATAATAGCAGTAAACTTTACATTTTCAGATATATCGTTTTTTGCAGAAAGTGTAGACATATATGTACAAATACGTATGTACATATACGTCTATATATATAAGTATATGTAAGTATATATATATAAGTATATATATATAAGTATATATATGTAAATATTTTAAAATTTGTGTGCAAATAACACTATTATAACTAGTTAAAAAATAGAAGATTGATATTTTTGTTTTGGCTAAAGAACTAGTTTGATGAAATACAAAATGAACTCAAGCCGTTTTGGCCAATATTTTAACTGTGTATTAAAAGCTTATAAAAAAAATTAACATTCAAAAAAAAACTCTTAAGTCCCTTGATTTCCTTTTTTCAAACAGCCTGGAGATGGACAAAGGAAGAAGGAAGTTAAAATGAACAGATAACCCATGAGCACATTCATTTTTGCCCATGAAAGAGGAGGTGGAAGAGAAGAATATGTCCCTTTTTTTTCTCAACCTGGTCTTAAAAAGCAGCATAGATTCTGCCCAGATCAAAGTTCACACTTAAATCATCTTCATCTCCCCAGCTCTGGATTCATAAGAGCAACTTGGTATGCCCTGACTTTTGCCATCTATTCTCTATGGCTCCATTTTCATTTCTCTCTCTTGCAATGGCCTTCCTGCATTCTCACTTTCTTGCTCCCACCAAGTCATTTGACCTCAAGATCTAGAAGATCATAGGAATTTTTATTAGTTTTCCCTCTTGTTAATTCTAACACCTCAGGTGTTTATGAAATGATAGGGAAAAGCCACCTACCACAAGAAGCTCCAAAACTTCATGTTCAAACTTCAAGAATATTATACCTTGTGGCAACTAGATGGTCAAGTGGGCCTGACTTCAAATATAGCCTCAGATATTTTACTAGTTGTGTGATTCTGAGCAAGTCACTTAATGCCAATTACTGAAAAAGAAAATGCTATACCCTTTTTTGGAAGTTACTAGATGAGTAGATCAGGAAAACAATAGATACAGTTTGCCAAGATTTTTACAAAAACGTTCAACAAAATCTTTCATACCATTCTTGTGGACAAGAACTTTATCAAATTTCATGCTATTAGATTTAATCCTTTCATTCTAGCATTGAGATGTTTTAGGACTTTTGATTTATTCAGCATTAAGACAAGGGTAATGTAATTTCATTAGTATAGGGAATACCCAGATAAGGAAACTCCCTCTACTAATGGAGACTGGCACTCTCTGCACTTCATAGTCTTAAGAATTACCTAAAGCCCTGAGAATAAAAGATTTACAGACTCAAACAGGCAAGATACTTGAAAGGTAGAACCAAATGCTCCTAGTTCTTGATCTACTACACCATTCTCCCTTCCATTATTGAAAGTAACTTCTCAATATAGCTAGTCTTACACAACACAACTATTATGGAAGTCATTGGCAAAACTACACAGATATGGCCTGTATTGAATTGCCTGCCTTCCCAAAGGGAATGGGTGAGGAG